>CAUYPK010059499.1:0-12772 GCA_963574355.1 Loris lydekkerianus
TGCAGTAAACATTCTGGTACAGATGTCTTTGTTATATTGTGACTTTTGGTCTTCTGGGTATAAACCTAGTAGAGGAATTATAGGATCGAATGGCAGGTCTATTTTTAGGTCTCTAAGTATTCTCCAAACATCCTTCCAGAAAAAACATATTAGTGTACATAAAATTTGTCATTTAAACCATTTTAAAAGGTAGAATTCAGAGGGATTAATTACATTCATAATGCCGTACAAACATCACCACTATCACCAAAACACTTTAATCATTTCAAAGAGAAACTCTGTACCCATTATGTAATAACTCCACTTTTCCCACTTTCTTCAGCCCTGTTTGTTGTCTCCATGAATTTGCCAATTCTTCATATTTACATAAATGGAATCATATCATGTGTCCTTTTGTTTCTGATTTACTTCATTGACATAATTTTTTCAAGGTTCATCTATGTTGTAGCATGTATCAAAACTTCATTCTTTTTTATTACTAAATACTATTCCATTTTATCTACATACTACATTTGTTTATCTAGTCATCTATTACTGGACTTGATTATTATTTTAAAATCTAGAAATGTCACTCTGATTACCTACTTTCAAAGCTCACATGAAAGGTATTGTGTATCTGAACTTTGGGAAAATATATGCTAAAAAGTAAGTTATTTTATCCTCTACCATTATCAAATTGTATTAAATATTATTCAATAACATACAATTAAACATTACTTCATAGTTTCTATTATGTCACAAAACAGAGCTACTTTTAATTCATTAAGTTTGTCTATGACTTTAGTCCCAGCTATTTGGAAGGCTGAGAGGGGAGGATCACTTGAGCCCAGGAGTTGAAGGCTGTAGAGTATTATGATTACACCTGTGAATAGCCACTGTATTCCAACATGGGCAACACAGTGAGACCCTCATCTCTAAAAAACAAAAACTATTCTAAATAATTTTTATTTTTAAAGTTATGAAATCAGTGATTTAAATGAATTTTCATGATGATTTGTAATTATAACCATACAAAGATAATGTTTAATTTCCAGAAACCTGTTAGTGTCACAAATACCAATGTTATTAAACTCATTAATCCCAGGAAAAAACACAAAGGCACACTTACGCCAGTTTGCAAATAATACTGTGATTTATAGAACGCCTAAGCTCTTACAAGAGCCTAGACAGAAATATTTGAATTGGTATTTAACGGGCAGTTCTGGAAGGTAGAGCTAGTAGATGCAACTAATTCCTCAACTTATTCGTTATTTGTACTTTCACCTTATAGCTCTAACGGAACTCCCATATGCTTAAATTCATGATCCATTATGTTCTGACTAACTATCCCATGTGTTCCCTCCTAAATAGAAAACATTTACAGTAAACAGCTATGCCACATATTTCTGCTCAATTTTTCTTTCTTTCTTTTTTTTTTTATTAAATCATAGCTGTGTACATTAATGTGATCATGGGGCACCATACACTGGTTTTATAGACCATTTGACACATTTTCATCACACTGGTTAACATAGCCTTCCTGGCGTTTTCTTAGTTATTGTGCTAAGACTTCAAGAACATATTAATTTTTTGATGAAAATTCTTATATATCATTACATTTACTAGTATGCTCAAAACAGGATTATAATACATTTCTGAGTTCTTAAAAAATATTTTTGCTCTTTTAACAATGATAGTTTAGCACAATACTTTATACAGAAAAGACATTTCCTAATCAGTTATTAGCTTGATTTAAATCTTTGTTTAAGACTCTTTCTCCTTAAAATTATATTTCTTGGTACTGTGAAAGAATAGCTTCCTATAATTGGAAAGAAAGTGAAGTGGTCAATCTTTTGAAAGAATTGTACTTCAACCATTAAGTACAATTTAACTGATATTTTTCAACAAGGGTCCAGTAAATATTTCTAATATTGTTAAACATTTTTAAGTACTTCCAAAGAGAGCAAGAAAGTGGTTTCAATACTTTCAGAGAAAAGTTAATTCACAAAGGAAGCTTGTGTTTTATGAGGCTTTCCTGAATTAGAGAAATTAAAGATGGAAGGGACCCATTAGGTCATTCAGTTTATTCCCTTAAGAGTGCAGAATTACTCCCTGAAGAATATGTACGAGAGATTTTCTGAAAAGGAAACATTAAAACTCAACAGCAACTGAGATAGCAAATATCGAATTTATGCACAAGGTTTTTCTCCTCAGATATTAATACTACTTCATATTTTAAAATCTGGCTAAAGCATTAATAAAGTGATTAGGAAAAGTCAAGAAGGCCATTTGTTAGTGTACTTCCTGATGAAATAAAACACTCCTTAGGCATTTAGTTTTCAAGGAAATGAAAATGAACCCCTAATTCCTCCTTCTTATGCCACCCATCTAAGGCTTTTCCTCTTTGTTCCCCTTCATGGGTAAAACATTTCCATTAATTTCTCTTATTCAAGTGTAGTGCTTATGACGTCCTTTTAGAAAGATAATGTTCAAACTATTAATTTGACAAATCCGTAAGTCTATCATTTTCAAGGACTGAAGTTGTTAACTCCCGTAGTTCTCAAAAATAGTTCTTGGCTTCAAAAATGTTTTTCTACCAAACTCCTATAACACCTGATAATTAAACCATAAATTTTATTTCACAGGTTAACTTTTTCATTTTTTTCTCATTTTGTTATATATAGAATACTAATCTTGAGATAATGGGCCCATAATCAAATTTGGGAAAATGCATATTTTATTCCCTATCTTAGAGATGCACAGCATCTGTCAACCAATGATTTAAAGACTAAACCACCCACGGTAATGAATACGGCTGATTTAAATGATTTAAAGACTAACCCACAGTAATGTATGCAGCTTACCTTGAGAAGCCAAATATTTGGCTCAGAAAGTTTATCTCTTGGCCACCATCATGAAATACATGGTCACAAGTGCTACCTTAGAATTGTCGAGACTTTTCCTTTAAATAAAGACCTGGGATTGAGTAATACTAGTGTTTGTCTACCAGAGATTTAATCTGTCATATGAAACAGTCTCTGGGTTTTTTTAATAGGTGATTTCCTATAGGAAAAAAATGAAAGAAATGGCGAGGTAATAAAGTGAGTAGTTTCAGAGTATGAGTATTGTGCATAAATTCACTATTCACTTGTTCTATTTCCTTCTATCCTTAACATTTTTCTTGTAATTAGCATGAGTCTATGCTTAAGCTTATTGATTATCTCAGACAATACCATTGATGACTGATCTGCTCTTTTGCAATACACATTGACTCTATAACTTCTTAAGTCCCTTGGGCTAAAATAGTCTCACAAAATTTCTCCTGACATGACAAATTTCTTGTTTGGGCTTTAGTTTTCAACTATGATTAAACTGGAATTGGCACATGAAGCCTATTTCTGAAGGTTGATATCTGGTATTCTGCTTTAAGTTTTGAGAAAGTCAAGGACCAGAAGAAGAAAACAACTTACACTCAAACCAGTTCCCTTTCAAACTGCAGCTTTCAAGAGTGCTACTCAGTAGTGCTACTCAGTTCTCTGTCTTTGTCCAGATCCTTTGTGGCCTGTGGGTTCCACTAAAAATGATAGACTTTCTGGTTCTCAGTTTAATTATATGAAAATTGAAGAGTTGGAGGTGACAAAAAAACATCCTTTCAAGTTTATCTAGGAATAAAACACATACAAATAAATTCTAGGACATAAGGACAAAAAGACAAATTTTTGATACTAAAACATAATGATAATAATAACAATAATGTGTTACTTAGTTCAATGTAAACATTTCACATTGTATATTGAACCAGTACCCTGAACCCCATAAATGCATCAATGTACAAAGTTATAATTCAATAAAAATAATTAAAAAAATAACAACATAAGTAATTATATGTGATATTATGAAAATCACTTAATTATTCATTCATTGATGTCCTCAACTATACAGTGAGGTGCTAATAATTGGCAAAAACATTTCTAGTTCCTAAAATTTATGCATTTTTCTGTCCAGTTTAGAAGTTAAACTATACCTGCTGCTGACCAAAATGAATCAACAGGTGGTAGATTTACTTTCCAAACTGAAGCAGCAACAGAAAAACAAAACATATGAAATAAATCAGTGATTTCCAAGACCTAGGATATTATCCAACATAAAGCAGTAATTCCCAGAGACAAGGAACAAGATTAATGAACTTTATGATTGTGCCAGCTTTGTACATTGAGAGAGATTCCAGGCAATAGCACAGGAAAAGGCAACCCACCAGGAGTCGGGGGGTAGGGGGGGTCCCTGAACTGGGAAGACAAACCAAAGATCTGGGAAGACAAACGTGGAAAGAGTTCACCGGAGTCCTGGAGAGGAGAATGTTACCCAAAAGAGAAACTCAGAAACCTACAGAGGGCCATGTAAATATTCAGCAAAAAGCACTGATCAGCACATGCGTGTGAAGAAACCACACTAAAATAGAAAAAGAATCACTGAAATGATGCTAGAGAACACTCCCTACTCCTCTTGTTTCTACCGTCCTGTCTGAAAATATTCACACTTCAAGAAGTTTTGGGTAGAGACAGGGTAAGCTCTTACTAAGAAGTTAAAAACAATTATCCCTGGAATGAGCACTATTCAAAACACACATAAAAAATCATATACGATGGCCCGAGATGATTAAACTATTTCCAAATAACAGTATCCAAGAACAAATTTTAAGAATATTTATTGAAATAAAAAATATTCCTTACCTAATAAGGCAAAATTTTCACCATGACTGGCCTCTAGTCACGGATATCCTGAAATGCAAAGAAGCCGAAAAATAGAAAAATATCTTGCAGATGTTCAAAAAGTTAAGTATAGAAGATAAGTAAGTTAAGAGGATATGAAGAGACCTACATGAAATTTTTGAGATGAAAATTATAATGTATGAGATGAAAAAATACACTGGATAGCATTAAAAGCAGAAAATAAGGTTGGTGAACTTAAAATATGGCAATAGTAACTATCCAAAATGAAGCAAAGAGAAAAAAGAAATTAATGCTTTAAATAAACAGAGCCTCATTGTCCTGGAGGATAACTTGAAGTGACTTAATTGGGAACATGTTTGGAGTCCTTGAGGAAGAGAGGGATTGCAGGGAAAATGTTTGAAGAAATAATGCTCAAACTAGGTTCCAAATCGGAAGAAAACAATAAATCTTTAGATCTGAGAAGCTTAATGAATTCAAAATCATAAGGAAACATCAATGCATTGCATAACCAAATTGATTGAAAACATTGTAAAGAGAACACCTTAAAAGCAACCAGAGGAAAGAGAGACATATTACACACACACACACACACACACACACACACACACACACACACACAGAGAAATAAGGATTAAAGCAAAGTTCTCATTAGAAGTAGTACAAAGAATATGTTCCAGCTCCATTCATGTAAACATGAAAGAGGTAAAGTCTCCATCTTTCTTTAAGGATGTGTACATATTCTTCTTAGTAAAGTCTCTCAAGAATGGAAGAAAAAGTACCCAATGTACTCACCCCTTCCATGAAACTAATTTAGGACCTTCACATGAAAGCTATTACCCAGTTACAATCTAAGAATAGGGGGAAAAGGGAAAGGGTGGGAAGGGAGGGGGGAGGTGGGTAGAGGGAAGGGAATGGATGGGATTACACCTGTGGTGCATCTTACAAGGGTATATGTAAAACTTGGCAAATGTGGAATGTAAATGTCTTAGCAAAATAACCGGGAAAATGCCAGGAAGGCTATGTTAACCAGTGTAATGAAAATGTGTCAAACGATCTATGAACCAAGTGTATGGTGCCCCATGATCACATTAATGTACACAGCTATGATTTATAATAATAAAAAAAAATAACAACAGCAAAAAAACCCTGGGAATGGATTAACAAACTGTGGTATAGGTACACCATGGAATACTATTCAGCCATTAAAAAGAATGGAAACTTTACATCCTTTGTATTAACCTGGATGGAAGGGGAACAAATTATTCTTAGTAAAGCATTACAAGGATGGAGAAGCATGAATCCTATGTACTCAATTTTAATATGAGGACAGTTAATGACCTAGTACACAGTGGGGGGTGGGGGAAGGGGAGAGCAGAGAGAGAAAGAAAAGGGAGGGAGAGGCAGGGGAAAGGGAGAGCAGAGAGAGGGAAGGAAGGAAGGGGTGGGGTGTGTGACACACCTTTTGGGAGCAAGACACAATTGTAAGAGGAACTTTACCTAACAAATGCATCTGTGTAACCTGGTTTCTTATACCCTCAATGAATCCCCAACAATTTAAAAAAAAAAAAAGATGCCCACAATATTATTTACCTGGAAAAAAATCCCAATATTATGCTGTATTACCTTTCGGATCCTTGCAAACATGTATATAAATGGACATAGGAGGTTTCTATATAAATGAAATTTCACTTTTCATAATTTTGTAACCCACTTTATTTTTTAACCTAAAAATATTAATATTTTCTAGTCCTCATAGTTATTTTAGCAGAATCTATGAGCTTTCTTTGCTATGCTTGTGATCTTTGAGTATCTGAAATAGTTCTGTGGCCAAAATTTATTCACTGAAGGCTTGTCTTTAGTGGTGTTTAATATCACCAATTTCAAACGCTTCTGACAAAAATGAATAAGATCTTGGTAGTCAAGTAGGTTCCCATGAGTCCCTAATTTCTTTCCTATGTCAGAAAGCAGTTTACTAGTTGGGCTGTGCTGTAGAAATCCCTGAGAAGTTTTAGCAGTTTTACAGCTCCACTCCATCCCTATATCTCATCAGATCACAGTACACAATCTCTTTGGGAGAAAGGATGATGGGGCAAGACCAAAAAGGCCAGGCTGAAGGATAAAACCACCAAATAGCTTCACAGAGATGTCAGTTTCACACATGCATAGGGGCATCAGGCAATGGAAGTGACATTCCAGATGATGTGTCTTTTTCCCCCTTCTACACTTGTATTAATTGAAAGCAGATAAAAGGTGAAAGAGCACAAAGCACAGGAACTCGTGTTAAAGCTTACAGGTAAAAGACTGAATTCTTGTGTGAAATAAATGGCTTTTCACTTAATAAACTGGAGTTGTTCCAAGGACATCTTTTCATTTATGGAGCAGGTGCAGATGAAGTTTTGAGAAACTTGTACAGTATTTTTAAAAATAAAACATTTAATTAACAAGCTTGAAAACAGTGGAGCACTTGAAGTGGGAATAAAACAATTGTTTTATATCAAACAGTGCAAATCCAATTTGTGAATGCGACTGTAATGAAAAGCTTTAAAATATTAATAAATTGCTTTGGGCTTTAAAAAAGAAGTTTTAATTTTCTTTCAAGGTTTTCCCTTGAGACAAGTTCTAAATCAGAATTCAAATGAATGCAAAAAAAGTATATTCTTTTTGAAGGTCCAAAAGCTTTTCTGAAAGAAACAAAGATAAAAAAGAGATACAATATTTCTAAGTACTAAAAAATAAATCAAATGTGAACACATCTCTTTATGGGGATTTGTTGTTGTTGTTGTTGTTGAAGTTCTTTGGAATTCCTTTTTCTATCACAAATCTTTAATAATATGTTCTTAGGATTTTAACATAACCAATTTGGAAAAATAATATTGAAGATATATGTTGTTTCACAAGGGATTAAACCATAAGGAGATCTGTGAAAGGTTATGTAATAAAAAGAACATTGAGAAGACACCATTTTAAGATAAGAAAACTTCAGTGAAAGGTTTAAAATTTCTTTACTTAAGTCTTCTATGAAGTAGTCCTTGCTGATTCCAGTCTTTCTGTCAAAGTATCTTAACAGCACTTGCTGTTGTTATATAAGATCCTCCTCCTGGCTGTGGTGTTTGCTGGACTCTCAGAAGTTTGTTTCCTTAGAAGCCCTGAGCTGTATTGCAGGGTGAGGTGCCCTGCAAAGCAAGTTGGATAAATCTTTATGAAAACAGCCAGGTCTTTTGACAGAGTATCCAGAATTGACAGGCCACCAGGGGACTCTTTTTCCTTTGTGTTTTTTGTTTGTAAAAATGAAGCAAATAAAAAAAGCACTAAGTAGCTTCTAGGAAAGTCAGCCTGCACCGTGGGGACTTCATGGGATTAAAGTAAAGCTTGATTCCTTTCTCCCTCCTGACAAGGGCTCACTTCCCAGAAGTAATCCTGAAGCTACTAGAAGAAAATTAAATGTACATAGAATAATTTTTCCCAAGGTACTCAGAAAAAGTCAGAGCAGTGCTCACCATCTACAGAATCCTGGTTATTCTGTAGTCCACAACCTTTTAAATAGCTGTCCTCATTCCCCTAACCATATCAAATAGGTTAAAAACAGATAATGGTCGAGTAAGAGACAATGGTCTAATTTTTCTTTTATGGAAACTAAAGGATCTTGATTCTATATGCTTAATTTTCCATGTCTTGAATTAATACCTGGACTCTGAGTATATTAATTTTTGTTTAGAAAAGAAAATGATCATCAAAGAGGAAAAAACAAGCACAGAATAGAAAATAGAGAAACTAAACTGCTCAACACAAAGCACATTAAGCCTTCTGTGCTATTACATTATTTTAGTTAAAGGTCATACTTAAAAAGTGCTTCATTTTCTCAAATGTGTGCCCCTCTGCCTCCTCTGCATGAATTCCTCATCAAGTGGCTGTTTGATTTCTCTGGTGTTTCACATGGGTTTGAACTTGATTTTCTGTATCATTTGGACTTCTGATCTCTTCTCTCAACCCATTTGCTCAATCATTAACCTTCTTAATTCTCACCCTCTTCCACCATTCTCAGTCAACCTTCTTTTACTGTTTTAGATATCCTATCACATCTCAATTCTCTGTGATCTTTCCTTGGTGAAATCTTTTCTATATTGAAAGAAACCAGGCAGGTGGAGTATGATGGCGGATGGGACGGAAGTGTAGCCCACCTCTCCCAAGTCATCAGGTGAGAGGAAGAGGGGTCTGGACCCTTTCCCCATGTGGATTATTAGTGTGGACAGATAGCTAGAGACACGCAGCGAATTGGTGGATTGCTGTGTATGGGGTGTAATTTAAAACCATGTAGAGATTTTCCTCACTTGGCTGTGCTGGCCGGTTGGCCCCTCCCTCACCGAGGACAGCAGCCTGCAACTCTTAGCAAAACCCAATTGACAAAAATTTATTCCTGAGCTGAGTGTGGCACCCAAAAGGGGAGCCAGTCAGAACCACCGAGGTGCTAAGCAACCCGATAGAAAATTAAAAGGAAGGGGTCCCGCCTGGGAAACAGATATTTTGAATTATCTAAAATGGCAGACACCTTTCCCCAGAACAACAGGAGTGATTAAATAGACCAGACCATTCCTGGTGGGGAATATTAGAGTGGGCTGGCTGTTCAGGCTGTGCAGAGAACTGGCGGGTGGCTGGACTCAAAGGTCCAGATTCAAGTGAGACTTTGAGCCACAAAAACGGAGGACAGGGTTTCCGTGCACTGCAGCGGTGGGGCCTGCCTGCCGTGGGAGCCAGCAGCAGCTAAAGCCTGTGGCAGCCAGCACCCTCCCCCACAGCCAATTGTAGTCGCCAGTCTGCAGGAGAATGTGGGAGCAGAGTGGAAAGATTTGTGAAGCATGGACTCTTGCACTAAGTCGGGAGGTGGGATAGGAGTGCTGTCTGGAACAGAGCACCTGATGTTACACAACAATTAGATAATAAGCTTTTACAGAAACTCCAAAATGGCCAGCAGCCAGGTAGGGTGGTTACTGTGGTAACAGTATAAACTGTGAATCAGGTATAAGGCTGGGAACCACTCACAGTGCCACCTGGTGTCCAGAAAGTATATTGCATTATAAATATATTCCTACGAAAGTCAATCCCTACATCATACATATAGATGTATATTCCTACATATATACAAGAATAATACTTTTGTGGTTGCTGACTTTTTTTTTTATTTCCTCACTATTTTCTTGGAGGAGCTATTGTTAATTTTTATTATATATATATATATATATATATATACACACACACACTTTATTATTATTTTTTTTCTATTTTTAATATTTTCTTTCTTCTTTTTTAACATTTCTATGATCACCACTTTTTATACTCTCTTCCTTCTCTCTTCCTCTTCTTCCATCCTTGTAGTTTCTGAGAATGCTTACATCAGATTTTTAGAGATTTTTTTGTTTGTTTGTTTTGTTTGTATGATTTTTTACCATTTTTTTCCAATTGTTTTACGTTTATCATTATTTTTATTGTAGTTTTTTTTTGTGTGTCTGTATGTCTATGTGTTTCTGATTATGCATCTATGGGTTTGTGTGTCTGCTAGCCTTTTTATCTGTTTATTTGCTCATTTGGTCTCAATGAATTTGGTGTTTTGACCTGCAATTGAGGCCCCAGCACTCCCCGCCACTCTCATTCTGAGGTCTGGAGGCCTGTCCCACAGGAGTCCAGATTCTTGGGTGATTTCTCGAGGGGCATGGACTGGGCCTGGACTGCAGCTGGTCAGTGTTGATTCTGCGGCACAGGAGTGTGGAGAGGACGGTCAGCTGAGAGGGAATCATGCCAGAACGGCAGTGCCCTGAGGCACAGAGCAGCAGCTGTTTTTGACAACAATAAGGTCCACCCCCGAATATCCTGAAGCCATACCCCCTATTTCCCTGCACAACCAGAGGAGGCTGGGCATCTTCTTAGATGGCAACCACTGCAGAACACACCTGGGACTGACACACAGGCTCTGTGAGTAAAGGGTTTTCCTGAGGTGGTATCAGCCTGGGTAGAGTGCAGGGACTAGAAAATGCATGCACAGAGCCGGGATATTACCAGGGCGGGGCTGACCCAGAGGACTGCTTTACTGAGCTTAAGATGCACCCAGCCCTCAGGGGATCATCAGCCTATAGACAAAGGAAGGCAGGAGGCTAGAGCTGACAGCTAACCATGCTGTGAATACAAACCTGCAGGAGTAAAGACAGGGCCTGAGGCACAGGTTCTTGGAACTCAAATCAGCTCCTCTTCTACAGAGGAATTTAGCAGGGAGAGAAACTAACTCCCACAAAGTTGTTCTGTTCTGCTGGTAACATCAATCAGATGCGGGGCTGGAACTGAGTGAACACCCCCAGCCTCCATCAAGCGCCCGAGGTTGTCAGGCGCCTCACTGCCCCTCCTGGATAGAAGCAGAGAACAGTTGCCTGGCTGAGAAGATACAGATTTCCTTGTGATTCAGGCAGGTGCAAACCTCTGTAGTATCTGCTTACTGGAGACAACTGGGTCACAGCCATGCGCAGCTATCAGTGACTAGGTGTGACAGAGGTGCAAGGTGGGGAGAAACATCAACCTTCCCAGACTAATCTATTTGCTGAATGGGCCCTCCTGACTTCACAGAACACTGGAGCAAGTCATATCTGAGTTGTCACCAGACCCCTGCGATCCAGTTGCCAGAGACCTGTAAAACTCACCCAACTGAGACAGATGCTGACTGAGACAATTGATTTAGACCTTTTGAACTGAGCCAATAACCTCAGGACTATTCAAGTGGTGCTCTGGGTGTGTGGCTATAGAAATGTTTGATTTTCCTCTTCTAATTGTTGCCTGTAGGGTGTGGGGTGACTTAATTGCTGGTATTTCTCCACTGCTGAGACTTCACCCCAGATTAACTGTTTCACTAGGGTTGAACAGAGACCAGCTGAAATCAAGGCAGAACCACTTAGCCCCACCACACCAAATAGGCCCCCAGATTCTCAGTTCATAAAACTGTACGGGTCCTCAACAAAGCTCCAGGGGAAAAGTCAAATGGTGTAAAGTAATCATGGGGTGAAATCAGTGAAAAAACTCTGGTAATATGAATAACCAGAAGAGATCAACCCCCCCCCCCCAGGAAAGATATGGCAGATGAAACTGAGGATCCCATCCATAAACAACTGGCCAAGATGTCAGAAATAAAATCCTGAATTTGGATTGCAAACAAGATTAATAGAATGGAGGAAAATTTGGAATTAGAAATTCGAAGAGCAATTCAAAAGTCAGAATTAGAAATTTGAGGAGAAATTCAAAAGTTGTCTCAAGAATTTAATGAATTTAAAGACAAAACCACCAGAGATTTTGAAGAACTGAAGCAAGAATTTGCAGCCCTCAAAGATCTGAAAAATAGAGTAGAATCCCTCAGTAACAGAGTAGACCAGGCAGAAAAAAGGATTTCTGACATTGAGGACAAAGCGTTTGAATGCTCACATACTCTCAAAGAGGAAGAGAAATGGAGGGCAAAAAACGGATCATTCTCTCAGAGAGCTCTGGGATAATTCGAAGAAGGCTAATATCCCCATCATTGGAATCCCCAAAAGTGATAAAGTGGCCTCACAAGGCACAGAGGCCCTTCTCCATGAAATTATGAAAAAGGATTTTCCAGACATACCAAGTAATTCTGAAATTCAGATAGCAGTTTCAGAACCCAAGCATGACTCAAACCAAATAAGACACCCCCCAGGCATATCATAATTAACTTCACTAGTGTTAATATTAAGGAGAAAATTCTGAAAGCAGCCAGATGCAAGAAATCCATTACCTACAAAGAGAAGAATATTAGAATGACTGCAGATCTCTCTGCTGAAAACTTTCAAGCCAAAAGAGGGTGGTCATCAACTTTTAATCTCCTAAAACAAAATAACTTTCAACCCCAGATCCTGTATCCAGCTAAACTGAGTTTCATTTATGATGGAGAAATTAAATACTTTAATGACATTCATATGTTGAAGAAATTTGCTATAACCAAACCAGCTCTTCAGGATATTCTCAGACCTATCCTCCATAATGACCAGCCCAATCCTCTACCACAAAAGTAAACT
>CAUYPK010059500.1:0-37261 GCA_963574355.1 Loris lydekkerianus
AGAAGGGACATTTCTTAAATTGATAGAGGCTATCTACAGCAAACCCACAGCCAATATCATATTGAATGGAGTTAAATTGGAATCATTTCCACTCAGATCAGGAACCAGACAAGGCTGCCCATTGTCCCCATTGCTTTTTAATATTGTAATGGAAGTTTTAGCCACCACAATTAGGGAAGAAAAGATGATCAAAGGTTACAACCTAAGAATAGGGGAAAGGGGGAAAGGGAGAAGAGGGAGGGGGAGGGGGGTAGAGGGAGGGATATTGGTGGAATCACACCTACGGGGCATCTCACAAGGGCAAGGGTGAAACTCAGCAAATGTGAAATGTAAATGTCATGCCACGGTGACTGGGAAAATGCCAGGAAGGGCTATGTTGAATATTGGGATGAAAATGTGTCAAATGGTTTATGAAGCTAGTATATGATGCCCCATGATCATATCAATGTACACAGCTATGATTTAATAAAAAAAAAAACTCAGGCACCAGGTCTGAATGACGGTGGCTGCAACTGAGAAGAGGAAGCAGAAGGGAGGATCGGAGTCTCCCAATGTGCAGCCCAATGCCTCTGTTGAGGAGACACTGTGGAAGGTGGCATCAAGCATGAGGGGGAGGAGGAACGAGCATTTCTCCTAACAAGAGATGAACCCAAGCCAAGAAGAACAAGTGCCTCCTCAGGTGGAAAGTGTCACCTCAGGAGCATCAACAGTCTCCAAGTCTGAAAGGCGACTTGTCACAGCAAGGATGGGAAAGAAAGCTGAGATATACCAAATTCTAGGCCTCTGGTGCTAAACAGCTAGTCAACTAGTGAATGTAAAGAAAACATTTTTGAAGGAAATTAAAAGAGCTACTTATTCCAGGGAATACATCATATATAGTGAAAGTAAATTGAAAACCTTCTGAAAAGAATTGACCATTGTAGATGTCATTGAGAACAATCATGATTCATGAAAGGACGTCAAAACACCAACATGAACAGAAACATGGAAAAAGTTGGTTCCAACACTCATGGGTGGCTTTGAGGGTTCAAGGCTTCAGTGGAGAAACTAACTACAAATGTGGTGGAAGAAGCAGAAGAACTAGAATTGGAAGCAGAGGCTTATGTAACTGAGTTGCTGAGATTTCATGATAAAAATTGAACTGATGAGGAGCTGCTTCTTTTGAATGAACAAAGAAAAAAACTTCTTTTTAAGATGAAATCTACTCCTGGTAAAGCTGCTGTGAACATTGTCAAATGACAACAAAGGATTTAGAATATTACATGAACTTAGTTGATAAAGTAGTATCAGGGTTTGAGAGGATTGACTCCAGTATGAAAACAAGTTCTACAGCAGGTAAAATGCTATCAAATAGCATCATACGCTGCAGAGAAATTTTTCATGAAAAGGAGAATGTATTAATGTAGGGAAATTCATTGTTGTCTTATTTTAAGAAGTTTTCACTGCCACCCGAACCTTCAGAACCACCTGAGCAGTTAGAAGCCATTGATACAAAGGTAAGACCCTCCAACAGCAAGAAAAATTGTAACTTGCTGAAGACTCAGATGATCATTGGTATGTTTTAGCAATAAGTTAGTTTTTTTTTTTTAATTAAGATATGTACATTGTTTTTTCAACATATTGCTGTCACAAACTCAATAGACTGCAGTACAGTATAGACATGACTTTTATATGAGAAACCAAAAAATGTATGACTCACTTTATTGCAATATTTACTTTGTTGTGATAGTCTGAAACCAAACCTCCAATATCTCCATGGTTTGTCTGTATAAGCAGTTCACATATGTAGAAATGGGGGGTTACTTATAAGGAGGCAATTGCAATAATTGAGATAAGAGACTGTGATGGCTTGTATCAGAATAGTAGCAGTGGTGCTAATAATAATGGTTGGATTTCAGTTATTTATTTAAGGTGGAGACCACAGTATTTTCACATGTATTAAATGTGAGGTGTGAAAGGGAAGAGTCAAATATAACTACAAGTGTTTTGACAAGGACAGAATGGGCTTCACGGGTAGGGGTAAAGATATGTGTGGAACAGTTTGGGGAGAAGATCAACGGAGCTATGTTAAACCTATGTTGAGAGTAATCTCAAATGTTTATGAGATGTTACATAGTCAGTTGTTTGTATGAGCTCAGAGTTTGAGGGAAGGATCTGATATACAAATATAAATCTGCTTTTCTTATTTCATGCAGTCTTCCTCACAACCCTCCAAGGTAGTTAGCATTTCCTCTGTATCCAAAATGGTTGTGACTCATCCATGATCACGTAATTATGAAGGGACTCAATGGGATTTTGAATTCATATCTGCCCTCCCAAGGCTGGTGCCTTTAGAAAAGGTGTCTCTCTTTTTTCTTTTAGTTTCACCCCAATGACCCACATTATGAAAAGCTTAATATAGAACTGTAGAAGGATATAGTTAGGAAAGCTGCACAGATCTTAGTTACCCCTGGAAATAGTCAGGAGGCATTTGAGGTAATCGAACCTAAAATGTGGTCTTAGGAAAGGTAAAAGAAAGATTATAAGAGAAGGAAAAGTGGCAGAGTCACCACAGGAAGGCACTGATGCCCAGGGGAACATCAAGGATATGGATGTATCACCCTAGTACCTCTCAACTTTAGTAGTCCCACCACTGCCATTTCACCACAAGTGAATGTTACAACATGCATCCTGAGCACGGTTGTGTTCTCCAGTGCACAAGGATCCCAATGATCATAAGAGACCATGTACATCTGTTGATCTCATTAGACTTTGAGATCTTTAAGGACTAGTATCTTCTGTGTCTTTTTCATCTTAATAACTTAAGAACCCCAAACAATGCCTGGCTCAAAGCACATGTAGACAGATACACGGATGAATGGATGTCTGAAATGCTAGATAGGCAAGAATTTGTTCCTAGAGTTTCCTGAGGGGACAGTCCAGAAAGAAAAATAATAATTTTAGTAAAAACTAAGCATTTTGTTTTCTACTTCAACATGAAGGGTGGCAGATTTCTGTGGACGTCTATTTGCATATTTTCTCTTAGATAGGCAGACCAATTTACATAGATTTGTATTATTTGTAATATGTTCCATTCAAAGAAACCTGCTATCAGTATACAAATCACTCAGCACATTGAGTTCTCCTTTTCTTCTTTCTAAGTTTTTCTGCTCATTTTCCTGCTTCCTTTTCATACTTAAATAAGTATATTTTATGCTAATTATCTCTGTACCTTGACAGTACCTTTCAATGACTATATTATTTTAGATGAAATTATATGATTATATACGCAGACTCCATAAAGTTCATGTGCAATTTAAAATAGCTTAACACAAGGTGGCTCATGCCTGTAATCCTAGCACTCTGAAAGGTCAAGGCAGGCAGATCTCTTAAGCTCAGGAGTTCAAGACCAGCCTGAGCAAAAGCGAGACCCCATCTCTAATACTAGCCCAGACTTGTGGTGGGCACCTGTAGTTCCAGCTACTCAGGAGGTTGACGCAAGAAGGTAGGTTCAGCCCAAGAATTTGAGGTTGCTGTGAGCTCTGACACCACAGCATTTCACCAAGGGCAGTAAAGTAAGACTCTGTCATAAAATAAAATAAAATAAAATAAAATAAAATAAAATAAAATAAAATAAAATAAAATAAAATAAAATAAAAATCCTTGCTCTAATTCTATGAGGCAGACAGCAATTGACATTATAAACAAAACTGTTCAACTCAATGTCTTATGTATAATGAATGAGTGCTCAGGAATAGCTATCAGTGTTTTTACATATAGTAATTACTGAACAATTGTTATTAGTATTAATAACAAATAACTATTTACACTGTTCACTGGGTTTTTAATAATAAAGTCATGAAGTTTTTGCTGGGAAGCATTATTTTCAATCTTTTTTTTAACTTTTCTGAATCTGAAGGGGAAGACATATTCCTCAGGAAATAAGAAGAAGAAATGGAAAAGAATAAACAGAAAAATAAAATAAACCATAAATTCACAATCTAGAGATTAACACTATTAACACATTGGTGTATTTCTCTCAGACGCATTCTCCGTATGTATGTGGATGTGTCTACAGAGAAAAGGTAAATTTTGTGCAAATGAGAACTTTACATATATAACCATTTGCCAAAGAAAATGTTCCCATAATATTCTGCCTATGCACCACAATTTACAAAACCATTCTCATTCTCATATTGCTAGTTAGGCTGTTGGGGTTTCTCCCCAATATGTTTGCTCCTACAAATCATGGAATAATGAGATTTATTTTGTATAGCAATTTTTTCCACATCTCTCATAATTTCATTAAAGATAAAATTCTCTTGGTAGAATTTTTTTTTTTTTTAAGAAACATAGTCTTACTTTGTCACCCTCAGTACAGTGCTGTGGCGTCACAGCTCACAGCAACCTCCAACTCCTGGGCTTAGACGATTCTTTTGCCTCAGCCTCCCGAGTAGCTGGGACTACAGGCGCCAGCCACAATACCCGGCTATTGGTAGAATTTTTAGATCAAAGAACATTAACAATTTTTGAGTCCATAACACATTTTGTGAAGTTAATATCCAATGGATGTTACCTTGCTTCAACAGAATATGAATAGCTATTTTTTTAATCTTTCATTTTATAGGTGAAAGTAGCTTTTTTCTGTTTCCATTGCTTTGATTACCAGTCAGCTTGATAGTTGTGGCTTTTTTCCCTGAGACTTGCGCAATCACGCCCTTGACCCACTTTTCTCCTACATTTGATGATCAGCAATAAACTATTTGATCCATTTTTTGAAGACTAAGTGCTATAGAGTAAGGCCAGTGCCGTCTTCTGGACATTTTTCTCAATGTCACTTCATAAATCAGTGACTTGTCGGTCATCGATGTACGTTCTGATATTTTAAAAGCACATTATCAAGTAGGTGCTTTTAAGACCTGACAATTTCAAGACAAAATGAAAATGTGGAAATCCTTCATGATGTTGAAATTGAGAAGACCCCAGCTGGTGATAACCCAGGCATCTCTGCCTTCTGGGGTCCTCTCTCAGGAGGGGGCTGCCCTGTCCAATAACTAGATCAGGGGAGCTCAATCCAGGCCACTGAGTATCAGACAGAGTTGGGGGGTGGGTAGACCCTCCACTTGAAGTCCTAATGACTTCCTCCCACTGACTTCCAAAGGGTGCATCTTACTACCATGAAGTGCTACAAATTAAGTCCTACTCAACTGGGGGCAGTATAGGATTAAACAAATTAGCCAATGTGACCGCCAAGCCCTATTTTCTAACCTCAGGGAGAAATGAGTGTTCCAGCACGTGGTTGGGGAAAGGCTGTTGTATAGACAGCCAGAGGTGAGGCCAGAATCTTCTCTCTCATTATCTCACTTTATCTCACACAGAATTAGATTGGGTAACAGATATGAAGTGTGTGTCACTTAGGTATTTGGTGAAAACATGTTCACTGGAGCACTTCTAAATCGTGACAGGGAGTGAGTAGGCTGATTGTTACTGTAGGTGTTTTACACACAAAGAGCCCTAAGTTCAGAGAGGTTGGATCCCACGTTAATAGGGGCACAGCTAAGAAGTGGGAGCCACTAAGGCAGGAATGGACCTCAGCCTTCAGTCTCCAACTCCTGTGAATTGGACTCACCACTTCCCAAACACGCACAACCTTGGTCTGGCCTTACTCACCCTGTGAGCTAACATTTCACAAACGCTGAGTCACAGCAGTATACGCAGGCTCTGTCACAGGCTGGACAGACCCCACCCTCTTCCAAGTCCCCTCATGGGAATGCTCAAGGCCAAGATTGCGCAGGCATCTACGTGGACCCAGCCTGCTTCCATCAGGGAGACCCGACCTGCGTGAGCTGGAGGTACCCCGGACACTGCCAAGGACGGCATCAGAAAGATAACATTTGGAGAGTGAAAGCTTCTCTAAAGAAGTAAAATCCTTGGATCGAGCAAGTGCCTGACGTTCCTGAGACGTGACTCATGCTGGCTGGGCCAGGACGTGAGCTGTGCATAGGGGGCCAAAGTGATGGCGAAATAGCAAAATGTCCGAGCAGACAGGGGTCCTAGGGATGACTAGTTTCTTTAGCAGTGAGGAAATTATGGCTCCAAGGAGAAGACTGACTATTCCCAGGTTATGCGGCTAAGAAGGGGCAGCTCTGGGACCTGAACCCAGAGTTCTCATTCAATCATTCAGTGAGTTGTTGAGCAAATGAGCCCTAATTATGGGCCTGAAGGGAGATTAGTACCAGGTAGGCCAAGGTCAACAAAACAAGCAGGTTTTCTGTTTTCCTGCTGGGGAGGACAGGCAGCTGGGCAAGCAATCAGAGGACATGGTGAGGAGTGCCCTGGTGGGGGACAGGGGAGGGCAGTCTTACTCAGCATACAGGCTCGAGAAAGTGCCTCTAAAGTGTCGTTAGAGCTAAAGACAAAGATGTTAGCCAGGAGGAGAGGGAATAGGCAGAAAGAAGGAAAACACTCCAGGGGGGACGTGGGTTCCTCTACAAATCAGGCACAGGCTAGACCCTGTGTTGATATCACATAAAATACACGTGGCCACGCTCAGGAAGCGTGTGGGGGAAGAGAATGCGAAAAGGGACCATCCCTCTGCCAGGAGCCCAGTGACAGGTTCCGGCCACCTGTCACTGTCAGCCAGATGCGGAGAGGGGGATTAGATCCACCAAACTTTATTTGTCAAAAGGCCAGTAATTCTGGAGAAGAGCAGGAGCAGCCTCTCAAATCCGTTCTGCCTCCGTTATAATCCTAAACATTCTTATAATGGGAATACCAAGAAACGAACCTAGAAAATTTTAACTTTATCTGACAGAAAACAACCTCTAAGTAGTCTTCGCTCTAACAACACAAAATTTAAACAACATAAAGGTGATTTTCACTTTAACAAAATATCTAGGAGAATTGTCAAAGAAAATATCATATTATCAAAGTGACGTTTATGAACATCACAACCCCTATTGTCGAAGTGCGACTTACTTCCTCGGAGTCTCCCGAGACAAACACCCCCACGTGGGAAACATCAACCAGACAATCCCAGGGGGTGTGGCGAGGGTGTGGGCTGAGCAGACGCGGTCAGCTGTCCTGCCTCAGCCTGGCTTCTCGGACTCCATCCTGCAGGCCCCTGGCTTCAACAGCATCCAGCCTGGACCTTCAAGGATGGATAGGACTTCACCAAGTACAGGAAAAGGAGACAAGTATTTCACAGCCAAAGGGATGGTGTGGGGAAAGGCGCAGAAGAAGAGCCTACGACAGTCAATTCCTGGCACAAGCACTGACCTTCTTGGAGAAGGTTAATGAATGTTTATCAAATACCGAACCTTAGGACTGCCAGTGATTGTGGGGTTCAGGGAAGCACAGGCGGAGTATCCTGGCTTCCAGAGGGTATAAGCAACATCCCCTCAGCAGCAGACTTAGCAGCCTCAGCACCACAAAGAGAAGGGGAGGGCCCCACACCACTGTCCACGCCACTGTCCTCATGCCATTTCGTGGTCGGCACAGCCACGGCAGCCTAGCAGCTAGTATCCATGGATTCCCCAGTGTCCCCAACCCTGAAGACCCGGGTGGGCCAGGAAACAGAAGGAACGCAGTATGACCGTTACTCTGACAACGGGATACACAGAGCAGCAAACCGATGTGTAATAGGAGGACAAGAATCCTGATGTCCCGTCTAGCCTTGTGGATAACAAGCACATCAAAAAAAAAAAGAAAAGAAAGAAAGAAAGAAAAAAAGCACTAAAAAGCAACAGCCTCCATAGTGAAAGTCGGGGTGATGCTTTCCCAGGAGGCAGCAAAGATGCCGTGGCTTTAGGATTATCCCCTCTCCACCTGCTCCCACGAGACTGAGAAATGAGAACGCAGAACTGATCCCCTCGTTCCTCCACGGGGGCATCAAAACTGTGAGCCCAGGACATCACCGAACCTCCTGCACAACAGCCAAGGCATTCTGCGTGTCATGAGCGTTTCTGTGGCCCAGCCTCAATCATGGAGCCTGTCGGGACCCGCTCAGTCCCCACCCAAGTAGAACGCTGAATGTCAGTCTTTCTGAACAGATGTTTGCAGGTGGAGATTGCAGTTTGTTTTTCAAGTTGGGTGCTGTGCTTATGAGACTAGAGAGTTTTGTTTTAACTAAAAAAATTGTATTTTACTTAATAATAATTGCTAAGTTTGACCTAGGTGCAGTGTGGTCTATGTTGATGACACCCCGGCTGGATGGGCCCTGGTCTCACCAATGAGTCCCTGAGAGGCTTAGGAAGGGGTCTGTCTGGGTGCACAGCCCATCCTCTTTGCACTGCGTGGGATAGAATGATGAGGTGGGTGGGTAGGTTCTGCCTGGGATGCAGGGACTTATTAGGCTAAGAATGGGGAGCATGAGGGATGCCCCTAGCAGAGAGGGCTACCCTGGACCTGCACCATCCCATGGAAGATGTTTCAGGAACCACAAGGCACCAAATAACCCAACCTGGAGGTTGAGGCTGAGAGCTCCCTTTAGGGAACAGTGTGCAGAGACAACCCCAGTGCTGCTGGTTAGCCGGACTGGCCACCTCCACTGCCTGCTCCCACATCATCTGTAGCCCTAATCAGCGACTCTGAGATCCTCGGGATGCAATGTTCTTGTAGACTGTGGTGCTTTCAGCCTGCTCCTCTCCTAATTTTAGACAACCTAATACAGAGATGACAGTGTGTGGTCCTGGAGCCCTGACCGTGGCCTCTGGCTCAGGATGACAGCCAAGGACTTGTGTAGCCCCCTGGTTCCAGCATTCACCACTTCAGGATGGCTAAGCCTCTTGGTTGCCATTTCTGCATCTGTAGCTGAGCACACAGAACTACTCCATCTGGGGAAAGGGTGGAAGGCTGGTCCTAGGATCCACTAAGTTGTAGAAAGTACCTCTTAAAATTGCATACCCAGCATCTTCACAAGAACCCTGTGGGCCAGTGACAGTGTGCTCCTGGGTAGAAGTAATTCATTTCTGTGTTGATTCATTTATGGTGCTTCCTGCCCACGTCGGACACGCCGGGCAAGAGGAGCCTTGGTCACAGTCAAGGTTTTCCCAGCTCCCTTCTTCCCTTCCAGTAGCCTCCCGCCCAGTGTCCACAGCCCCAGGGCTTCCCCACCTCAGCATCTTCAATAGTATCATCACCACCTTTGTTCAGTTTTACTAGAACTTACCATGCATGTGAGCACAGGAGGCGAGTACACGTACTGTGCATGTAAGCACAGGTAAGCATGTGTACATGCATGTAAGCACAGGTGTATATACTGTGTGTGCAAGCACATGTATCATGTGTGTAACTGCATGTATCACACAGGTGATCACATGTACCCTGCATGTAAGCACAGCACAGTATCCTGTGCTAAGAGCTTTCCACTGTTTACCTTAGTTGATCTTTACCATAACCATAAGACAGACAGTATTGTTAGCCCATGTTACAGATAAGGAAATTGAGGAACATGTTCATTCATTGGGTAAATACCTAACAGAAGATCTATTCAAGGCACAGAATTAGTCCTCTCAGGAAAAGAGAAAGGAGAATGGATTAACATTTATTGAGTATCCATTATGTGTCAGGAACGATACATTTTTCAAACGTTACCTCATGTAATCCTCTCAAAAATGCTGGGAAGTGGTTTTTGATTTCTCCATTTTTACAGCTGTGCCAGGGAGTCCACAATCAATCTGCTAGGAAATTCGAACGGATTAGGATAAGCACTGGGAAGGAAAATTATGAGGGAGCTGGGGACAGAGTATGAGGTGGGGGGAGGGAGGAGGAGGGGACACCTGAGCAGAGACCTGAATGCGATGAGGGGAGAGTCCCTCGTGCATGGAGGGAGAGAGCAGCCTGCACCCAGGGCACCCACTATTCATGCTTCCGTCTCTCTCTACACCTCTGAACCAGGGTGCTCAGCCTCCGGGATTTATTCCAGGGTGGTCTGGCCCTAGGGTGTTCTCCAAGGGCAGTTCTCCCAGCCTTGGGCTGCTTAAAACATGTTGAAAAGCCCTCTAGGGTCCACCTAGGCATAGCAGAAAAGCATGTGGTGCTGACTCCAATGACCCCTGCCTTGGGTATGTAGGCCGCAGCGCGTGGTGGCCAGAGCTCAGGAAGTGTGCAGTCCCTGCCTACCACCATCCCTGACAGCCAGCTGCTTCTCCAGCCTGTGTGACCACCTTCAGCTCCCAGGGGACTGTCTCCCCAAGCTGCCTGCCCCACTGTGGTCCTCTAGTGTAACAGGAAAGAGTCTGCAAGGCTCTTACGAGGCCCTTCTCGTCTCATCAGTAGCTACCGTAGGTTTGAAATGCCAGAGGGTGAGGACCACATCTGATTTATTTCTTCATCCCCAGTTCCCACTTCCAGGCCCGGCTTACAGTAGATGTCTAATAAATGCTTGTTGAATGGAATGGAATATTCACCCGGGTAGTAAACCAAAATCGAGTTTTCTGAAACCTCTGCTTCTTAGTCTTTGGGGACCACAGGAAAACATTCTTCCACGCGGCAACCCTTACTGGAGAAAGAAAAGAAGGAGTTGCAGCTGGGCAGGGGCGGGGCAGAATTAAATATTTATTGAGGATTTACTAAGCATTGAGCCTACATGGGTTCCAAATGTTACTTTATTCAACCCTCCTAAAAATCCTGTAAATGCCTGTTGTTTTCTGGTTTGTGGATGTGGAAGTCAATCTCCAGCAGCCACCGTGACCATCCTGGCTCTGCCATTGTCACTGTGTGCTCCTGCTCTTTCCAGTTTACCACTCTGCCCCCCAGGGTTTTGAAGACAGAAATTACATCCTCTCTGAGTCTTTTCTTCCTCATCTCTGGACTAAAGCATCACGGCAGTGAAGAGGAGCACAGGCTCCTGAATTACAACAGGATTGCTTCCAACTACACGAGTCACCTTGTACACAAGTGACTTAACCTTTCTGAATTTTTTTTTTTTTTTTTAGAGGCAGAGTCTCACTTTGTCGCCCTCGATAGAGTGCTGTTACATCACAGCTCACAGCAACCTCCAGTTCTTGGGCTTAGGCAATTCTCCTGCCTCAGCCTCTCAAGTAGCTAGGACTACAGGTGCCCGCCGCAACACCCAGCTATTTTCTGTTACATTTTGGCCAGGGCCGGGTTCAAACCTGCCACCCTCAGTATATGGGGCCAGCACCCTACTCACTGAGCCACAGGTGCCACCCGCTGAATGTTCTTTTTTTATATGTGTGACACAGATACTCATGACACCATTCCATACAGTTGTTGTAAAGATTAAATAATATAACAAATATAAGCACCTAGCACTCTGGTGTAGGGATGAGAAGGGGGCGATTCCTTTCTTTCCTATTGTCAGGGTCACAGCTGACACCCCTATATCAAAGACAGGTTAACAAGAGAAAAATATAGCAAATGTATTTGACTGTAGTTTTACCTGACAGGGGCGTCTTCAGAAGGAAGACTCAAATGTACACATAAAACTATCTGTTTTTATGCTTAAGCCCAATGAAACATGAACAGACGTATAGAATTATAATTGAACAACAAGGCACACGCTAATCCTAATAGCCTCAGTGGGGAGACTCACCAAGGCCTGTCCATTCAGGTTCTTCCCAAACTCTGTGCAGAGTTCCTTCCTCCTGGATATGGAGGGGAGGTGGGGAGAATTGAAGTTATATTTTTAGGTTTTATGGCTGGCTGAGAGAGTCTAGTTTCTATGGTTAGCCTTGGGGAAGAAGAAGGGGTAAGAGGAGACCAAGAGATGGTGAGAGAAACTTGGCTTCGGAGGCTGTTTCTGAGGACTTCACTTCAGAGTATGACACTCACTCTCGCCCCAACACTGGCACACAGTAGGTACCCACGGTTTTGAATACTTCCCCCACTGCTTCCACTGAATTCACACAGGTTTGTTAATGTCCCATTCACCTCATGTGACATTCAGAACTGGCCGATATCTGGGCTTCTTTGCATTCCAGGGGACATCACAATTTCCCTCCCAGGCCAGATCTTGCCTCTTAAGAGAAAGTAAGGAACCGGAGTGTGTGAGCAAGACCAGAGTCATTCCACTTCCAGGAACCCGTGCGTGCTGTGCTGAGAAATCACAACTCAAGAACGGATGACAAATAAACTGGTGTTTACTCAGAATATAAGAGGAAAGATAACATCCCAATCTACGTGCTTCTTGGATTTCTTGTTACATCAACTGCTTCCAGAAACCATCGTGAAAATCTCCTCCATCCAAGGAGGATTGGCATTTGTAACACCCAAGAGCAGATCGCCACCCAGATCACTATAGTCACCACTGTAGTTACTTTCTTTATCTCAGAAGCACTTTTTTTTCCTCACATTTAAATGTTTCTAAAATCCGAATGCATCTAATGATCAATGTACAGTAAAATAATAATCAATTAAACTAGTGCCAAGAGTTCCTTCTTCCCAAAACCTGTAACCAATTTGATAGTGAACCTTGACACAGAGGAGGCCTACTATCTGCCCAATCCAGTGCAATGAGCTTAGGTACTTCAATTTTTATTTCTTTCTTTTCTATTTTGGCATAGTTTTGTTGTTGTTGTTGTTGTTGTTGTTGTTGTTGTTGCAGTTTTTGGCCAGGGCTGGGTTTGAACCTGCCACCGCTGGCATATGGGGCCAGCGCCCTACTCCTTGAGCCACAGGTGCCTCCCACCCCCTTTTTTTTTCTTTTATCAAAAACAATCATCATTGAAGAAAACTTCTAAAATGCATATATAAGCAATTCAAATATTTCCAAGTTCCCCAAATATATAAATACATATATAAGCAATTCAAATATTTCCAAGTCTCAAGGGTAAAATGCTCATCAGAATCTAGAGAGACATAAATCAATTGAAACCTTAGTTTATATCATTGCAAAAACTTTTGTAACAGCTGACTTCATCTTATCTATGGTTTAAAACTTTACAGTCCCCACTGCCCGCCCCTCCCCTCAGTGTGCTGGCATAATTCTCTATAATGTCACTCATGTTTGGGTACAACAAAACAAAAGCCAACTCCACCCACATAACCTTGGTGGCCTCTCTCCCTTCAGACCTCTGCTCAAAGCATCTCTGCTACTCCCTGCTGCCCATTTCAGCCTCCCCGAGCTGACGTGGCATCTTCCCACATATAGACATTAGCCTTCCCTTAATTTCCCAAAGCACAGGTGATACTAAACCAATCAGAGTCAAGTCCTGGAGAGACTACAAAGGCACTAAAAACACAGAAAAGTAAAATAAAACAATGCATAGCAGATGAAGCTGATCCCAAGACCAAGATTCTCTACCCTGGGGCCTCCATCTTTAGCCAGAGTAAGGTGTCATTTTGCTCAGCCTATAATGAACTTCCTCTCATCTCCTCTCGCCTCCTAATTTCAGGACCCTGATCCTCTCCCTCTGGGCCCTATCTGAGGAAGGTTAAAGTTTGGTGCCATGTTATTTAAGATAACACTAGGTGTTACAAGAACAAAAGTAAGAAATCTCAACACCTTAAAGGAATAATTTCTACTCATGTAAAGTCTAGTCAGTCCAGTCGCAGAGTTCTGCTCCACACTGTGACTCAGGGAGCCAACCTCACAGATGTTCTTCCATCTTCTAGGTGGCTGTAATGTGCCCTGGACATCAACATCAGGCCTGCAGAGAGAGAAAGAGAGGGAGTCATATGCAGAAGACTTTCTGTGAGCCAAGCCTGCAAGTGGCACATGAAATTTCCACCCATATTCTATTAGTTGAAAAACATAGTTGTGCCTCATTGCCAGAAAGGCTGAGGCATGTAGGAAAACGTGTGCCTAAGAGGAAAAGGAAGCAGATTTGCAGAGTGGCAAAGCAACTAGGCGTCCTCTACATAGGCAGCATTAGGATGCAAGGAAACAGCATCGTTTGGTTGATTATACACAATAATTTAACACCCCTCCCTTCTACCTCTCCTTCCAGACCCATTTCTAGGCATGCCTTCCCATAATCAAAATCCTGTTTAAATATTTTTCCTAAACAATAAGGAAACCTCCTTTTAAAAAAGGACACCAATTTTATTGCTAACCCTAGAATTCATAAATCCTTGCTATTGTTTTTATGTGTACCTTTGTACCCCTCTAGAAAAAAATATTTAAAGAAGTCACTCATAATCTTATTACTCTGTTAATTTTAATGTGCTTCTTTCCTTCATGTTACCCTAGGCACACATCTTATACAACCTTCAAGGTCCTGTTCAAATAAATTTCCTTCCTTGAACCTGAGGCTCCAAGAGGTTAATTAACTTGCCCAAAGCCTCATGACTAGGAAATGGTACAGCCAGACTTCTGACCACAGTGTAACCCCAGAGCCAAGGCCCTTGCCCGTGCACCATCCTGCCTCTCTGAATCCCTTGTAATTTTCTCTGACCTTTTCTTCACCCTTGTCTGCTGTGTGATAATCATCTGTGTCTAAAGTATAAAGTGACCCATCCATGACGTCCCTTCGCTTCCTTACTAGAAAGTTCTTAGAAGGCAGAGCCATAGTTGAATTCTTTTTGCTACTGGCCTGGCCTGTGAGAGATGTTTAACTCTCTACCACCCAAAATAGCCTTTATCAGATAGTCACATTGGAAGTTACCTAAAAATCTTCTTGGCCAGAACACTGCCCAATTCACTATCCCCCTGCCCGTTTCACACGGTGACCAGATCACAGACTTGGGGCCTAACAAACGCAGACTTCCATTTTGCCTCCACCACTGTGTGTCTTGGGGCAAGTTAATAAATTACGCTTCTCATTTGGTGAAACCCCAATGAGTTCATGCACTATATATTTAATAAACAGTATTGATCATGTTATTTTAACACTATTACCAGTAACATGGTTGCTACTCACCTTCTGATTTCCCCAAATTATTTATCGTAGACGTGAATAAAACCTCTAAGGCCTCGGAACAAAAAAGAGGTGGGATTTTGAGTGGCTTCTTATGACCTTCAAAGAGCAGAGTGGATAAGTACTCTTGGGGGGAATTTTTGACCCTTCTAAAAATGCCACTAAACCTAAACACACATCTGTTAGTGCACGCCAAGCAAGCAGCCTCTGCTTTCACCCAGAATTGAGGAGCACAAGGAGGAATATTATATCCAGTAACTCATATGGAACTGTTTATCCCCAATCACTTTGTGCTTTTCCTTAAACTTTTCCATAGTCTTTGGTTTCAAAGGCCATTTCAGAATGACTAAATTTTCTTACGAAGTAAGTTCCCTGCCCCCGCCAAAAAAAAAAAAAAAAATTGTTTTAGGAAAATCTCCTCCGGGCATAGAGACTGTGAGTTTCCAAACTTGCTTTGCCCTGTTCTTCTTTTTTCTTTTAAGTAAAAATTGCCCAGGAAACCAAGAGTCATTAAGAGTAATGGGGAGTGGGGAGAATAGTACTGAGTTGAAAGAATTCCGTGGCTTACTGCTTCACAGGGAACTTACAAAAGTCTTTTAGGGGAATCTCATAGCATCAGAGAATATGAGGACTGAGAAGGTGCTGCTGAGAGGTCATAGAGTTCCAACATCCTCCTTTGGAGGTAGGGAAACGGAGGTCCCTAAGAGATACATCAACTATCTGAAGTGGCACAGAAAGTCAGCCCAAGCACTGACGACTTGAATTTGCATCTCCAAAATCCCAGGTGAATCAGGCCAGCCTCCCCCCCCCCGCCCCCCCCCCACTGCAGAAAGCAGAGCCTGAGGCAGGGATTAAGATTTTGCTGCTCTGCTGGGGATGGGAAAGGTACAAGCCCAGGCAGGGAGAGGGAAGAGAAAGGGAAGTGAGGAATAGAAGGTGGGAAGCAAGGAGCTGCGGTGAGAAGCATCCTTGCAGCAGTTTCCTTTTCACAGCGATCCAGCGCGACAGCCCATAGGTTGCATAGCACTCAGAAATTCTCCAGAGCTACACTGAGAAACTGCGCCCCTAGGTTGGCGATCTAGAAATTACATCATCCCTGACCCATGACAGATGGCGAGTTGGTGGATTGATAACCCATTTTCCTCACTGACCTTGCCAGGTGGGGACAGTTTTAGGAATATGTTCTCCAGCGGGTCCCAGGCTGGGTAACCAACACATTCCCATGTGCCTGCTTTGCACTGTAAGTCTCTCATCCCAGCAGACTCCACAGTGCTGCCTTAACTGTAACTGTTGGTCACCCTATTCCGGAGGACCCCAGCATGACTCAGCTCTAGCTGTTCACCAGGTAACACTCTTAAAAACACACTTTTCACTGGCTCCCTGACCTTTTCTATCTCTCATCCCTGTGGGTGTTTCCTAGGATCACCGCCCAACTGAAAACTACTTGGGTTTTGATCTTTGTCTCAGAGTTTGCTTCTGAGAGGACACAAGTGCCTGGCACATAGTGGTCCCTCAAGAAAGGTTACAAGGAATAAAGAATTAAACACTATATACAATTTATGATACAGTTCATTTAAGTTTTGTGTGTATTCAATAATACAGAGGCAGAATTCCTCAAAATGAGGTCAGCAGAATTAAATGAAATTGAAAACAAAAGAATTATACAACAGATCAATAAATCCAAAAAGTTGGTCTTTTGAAAAGATCAATAAAATAGATAAACCTTTGGCCAACCTAACCAGGAAAAAAAGAGTAAAATCTCTAATTTCATCATTCAGAAATGGTAACGATGAAATAACAACAGACCTGTTTTGTTTTGGTTTTTTTTAAACTAAGATTTTGATATAGTATGTCTGCTTTTTTTCATGTTTCCATCACTGTTCTACCTTTATTGTTTCTTAACATTGGTTAATTTTTTAGTTGTTGTTCTTTTTATATCTTTCAAATTTATTTATTATGACTTTTCAATTTTTATTAATTAAAGCATTTAGTGATATGCATTTTCTTATGCCTATTGCTTAAAATGTATTATATGCATTCTGATGCTTTGCTGTCACTATTTTTTAGAAGTAAAAATTCTGTGATTTCAGTTTGCATTTCCTTTTTCTCCCAACAATTGTTTAAAAGAAGAGTTTTTAATTTTTAGGAGGATAAACTTTTTTGCTTTTCAGTTTTTTCAATTTCTGGTATGAGTATATTGTGGTCAGGGAGTATGGTTTGTAATATTTTTATTAATATATTACTTAATTTGCTGATGCCTTTCTTGTAACCTACTATATGATCAGTTTTATTGTAACTGTTTCATGACATTTGGGGATGAGAAGGCATAGTTGTTCTAATTATCAGTATGTAAAGATCAGTATATTGCTGTAATTACTATGATTATTCACTTTTTATATATTTTCTCTTTCTTCCACATCATTATCTTTATATTTCTTACTTTCTTGCAAAAGCAGCATATGGTAATGAATGGTGGATTCATTACCATAGGCTATTTTACTAGAATAATGGTCTTATAGTGGATTGATTCCCTTTTAAATAAACTGTACATGTTTGTGTCACAAACATATGTCCATTTGAATATTTCTCATTTATTGTCACTTGGGACAAATAAATTATTCCTGTCCACTCCCTTACCATTATATTGCTAGTATAAATGAAGTGCACTTACACATCTGCGATAATTTCTGTGTTGCTCATTAGATTATGGGCCTTTTAAAAATATCTTTATTAAGATATAATTCCTATATAGTAAATTCCACATATTTCGAGTATACAACTTGATGAGTTTGACATATATATATATGCCCATGAACCCACCATAGAGATAATGAAAATATTTGTCATTCCACCATATTTTCCCTTTACCATTTGTAATTCCTTCCTCCTACTTCTTTAGACATCCTCCCCACAATATGGCAACCACTGATCTGCTTTCTGTCACTCTGTCACTATAAATTGGTTGCATTTTTTCTTTCCTTCTTTCCTTCCTTCCTTCCTTTTTCAGACAGAGTCTCACTCTCTTTGTCCTGGGTAGAGTTCCATGGCATCATAGCTCACAGCAATGTCAAACTCTTGGACTCAAGAGATCCTCTTGCCCTAGGCTCCCTAGAATTGGGGACTACAGGTACTTGCCACCAAGCCCAGCTAGTATTTCAATTTTTATTAAATACAGGGTCTTGCTCTTGCTCAGGCTGATCTTGAACTGAGCTCAGGTGATTCACCACGTAGGCCTACCAGAGTGCGAGGATTATAGGCATGAGCCACCCGCTCATTTTCTAGAGTTGTATAAAAATGAATGGATTCACTGTCTCATCTCTTCTGAGTGATTTGTTTTTTTTCACTCAGCACCACTTTATTGCTGATTTTCTAGTTTTATTATCATGGTTTTATACCAGCAGGAAGTTTTGTGATTAGGACTCATGCAGATTCTGATTATTGGCCATGTAGTGACTGGATTACTTGTGTGGTAATCTGTTTTCAGTTCTACCGTCTATTTCTAAATGTTGTATTTTGCAAAGAAAGTCATTCAATGGAACTAAAGAAATTTTGTGCTGTTAATAATCCTTTTCACAAAAAGAAAAAAGAAAACTTTTATAGGCAAAAAAACTAAAAACGCTAAAAACTGATAGTAGCTAGGAGGAGAATTGCTAGCACACTCACAGTGATGAGGTTTTAGTTGCAAGGCAAGGTGGAACCTTTTGAAATGCCAGTATCAAGGAGCATTTCTCTTGAGGAAGTAAACATTTAATATTATTCTCTTCTCCTTGTAGCTTTTATTATTGTCCATGATGGGCACTTTGCCCATTCCTTTTTCCAAGAACTGACAGGGATCTGGGATCCCACTGCCCATTTATGTCTGGAAATTTTCCCAAGTTTTTACTTTCTGAAGGAACCACAGCACAGATTTCTACCCTGGAGTGCATTAGGGTATATGGCTCCTTTGTTTGACAACTGCACAAGCACAGAGTGACAAGAGATGTAGTGCTTAGTGACAAAGCCTTGCATTATTGCACTAGCGCATTCTGGAAATACATGGTCTTGTGCCTTCAAAACCCAAGACCTAAATAGGAGATTTTTCACTTAACTTTTGGTTTTATGCTAAATATTTTTGAGTGTACTAAGAGGATCAGGAATATAGAAGAACTTAAGATGTAAACTACTTTAACCTGCCTGTTTAATACATCATACTCTGCCCAGAAAAATCATTGACTTCATTCTTTTTTAATGCAGGAGGAGGATGATTTAAAATCTATTTTGATAATGTTTCACTATTTTGCAACCACCACAGTCAGGAAGTCATTACTCTGTTTAATCTAAACCTCTCCCACTGTTTACTTTAATCTAAACCTCTCCCACTGTTTATTACTTCTGGCAAAGCCAAGAAGTAATAAACAATAAAATTAGAATCATAATATTATTAAAATTATTAAAAAATCCTCATATAATATTTATTATCCTACTATATGCCAAACTCTAGTCAAAGCTTACTAACATGTATTCATATATTTAATCCTCATTGACATCTAATGAAATAAGTAATAACATAGTATTTTCTCCATTATTCAGGTGAAGATACTGAAAAGAATCTTCTAATTAGGAATTAGCAGAGTAGGTGCTGGGCTCTGGTATGCACTCTTTTAACTGCCAATGTACATGGCTTTCTTTCTAAGCTAAAATTGGGAAAGGAAAGAAGGAAGCTTAACCTAGTTATTTCTAGAGCCAGGTTTTGTGCTAGATCTTTTCCATGTTTTACCTTTTCAATAATAGCAGCAGCTGGTGCATGGGGGTGGTACCGTGTTGCAGGACAAGGTTCTTGGCTTCATAACTGTGTGCCTGACAATCTCTATGTATACAAGGCCCTTTCTCAGCCACACGTATTCCTTCAGGGTTTAGCAGAAGCATCATCATCTCAGGGAAACCTTCCCCAATCCCTCAGGACATGGTTGTCAGGGATTCCTCCTATGTGTCCCCATAAGACACTGCCTGTGTCCTGTGTCATTACAGGGCTTCTCACTATACGAGGAGATGTTTCTTCACATTTTCCTTCTTTTCTAGACTGTGAGTCTCTATAGAACAAAGACTATTTGTCTCTGTAATTCCAGCAGCTGGCACTTAATAAATGTGAGTTGATTAAATTGAAGAGGATAAAGGTCAGTTAAATGTTAGTGGCATCACAACATCAATAATCTAAATTAGCTTGAGTTATATTTTAATTTTTAATTTTTTTTTTAGCTTTTTAGACTTACCACTTTCTCCTGTATCCTTTATACTAGAAGGTAGAGAATATTTCTGTATCTTTTCAAATCATAACAGCACAGCATTCTTACTTAATAAACAAGGAGTTATAAAACTTTTACTTTTCTAATTTGTTTATTTTAGACCAAAACTTGTTAGATCCATCCAGCTTAAATGTGGAGACCTAATCAATAACATCTCCCTCCTCTTACAATTACCCCCACACCTGATTATACAAATACAGCTATTCCTGTAACTCCTAATTCACTGTGTCTTTTAATACTATCGTGCTTCCAATCTTTTACTGGAGCAGAAATGAAGGTGGAAGAGTCAAACTGTCCATCCTTAGCAGTTCTGACTTTCACTTGTGTCAGAGGCCAGTTTTTTTTTTCTTGAAAACTCTGAGAACTGAAAAGATTGTTACCTCCTTCAACCATGTAATTCCACATAAAAATAATCCTGAAGTTCAGTACATTCTCAATAAATTCCACAACAAATGAAAGTCAAATAAAAATCGACTGTGTTTGTTTCCTAAACACAGATTATTTTGGCAACTGAGCCATCAGTACTAGTTTCCTTTCTGTGCCTCCGTTTCTGCTCCATCTACTTCATGTGGCTTTGTCCTTTCTCTTTTAGCTCTTCCTATTAAATGGCCATTTGTTCCACATTCTATCATCGTTTCAATCTTACCAAAGCACAGCTCTGATGTTTGAGCCAGTTTGCAGCATAGTTCTTGGCAAAATTAGGTGTTTAATAAATGTATGGAAAAGTGATGTCACTCACTCTTACAAAACTCTCTTTTCACTACTTGTACAGTGCTTTGTATTCTGACTTAAAAATTTCTCGCTTTATTTTCTATTACTCTCTTGTGGCTAATTTTGCTCCTTCTAGACTAGAAGCTCTGTCTCCTCTGAACATGTCTCATGATGTCCTGCTTTAAACTCATGTTGTTCCATCTTTGTGGAATGTTTTCTAAATATTTCTCTCTAAATTCTGCCCTAAGTTGTTAGTGTTAACTTGATCACCTGGCTGAGGTAGTGTTTGTTAGGTTTCTGCCCATGTAAAATTACTCAATTTATTTCCCCCTGTTCCTTATTGTATTCTTTGGAATCTAAGTTACTATGCATAGCCCACTCTTAAGAAGTGGAAGTTATATCAAATGGGAAGTTAAGGAGTAGGAAGTATTTGCATAAATTATGGGAATTCTGCATGGGATATTCTCCCCTGTTTATTTATTTAACCATTTATATTAGTATGCACTCAACGACATTTGCTTTATTCTTTGTGTTCAATTCATTATTTACTCCTTTTTATAAATTCTCCCAGCTTTGGTTATTGGGCTCTTTCCTTTGGCTCCATGCCTGTCCTTGACATCCTTATTTATTTATTCCTTTACTTAACACTTCTCTACTTTCTGGCCCTACCAGCTGATCCAAGTTTATATTACGTAGTCCCTGCCCCAGTCTTAGAATCAACTATTTCTCTGAAGACCTTTGATTCTTTTTATTAGAGAAATGTGATAGAAATCAAGATCTGGGTGCAAGGCACGCTCATTGCAGCTGGGGACTTGTTGCTTCTAGGGCCTTACAGCTAATAGAGCAAGGAAATAAATGTGTGTATATTAAATTATATACATAATTGTATCTATATGTATTTCTATATGTATCCCTTTATACCTATATTGAGCTAAACAGGAGTTCATACTGATGTCTCTAACTAATTTATTACCACAGTGATCATTCTGGCCTTCTTGTTTTGCTTGTCTGTAATCTCCCACTCTACAGTGAAAACCTGACTCCCACCATCCACCGTCCACTTGCTTAATTTTGCAATTCCAGTATACATGTATAGTGGTTTCAGACTTGTTAACCACTTCCCAAGGGGCAAAAACTTTATCATCTAGACTACCGTGTTTTTTTTTTTCTTTTCTTTTCTTTTAGTCTTACAGACTCTACTCATTTCCAAAGTTATTTAAGTTAATAAATTTTCACAGCACATCCTTCAGTGAGGCCGTTTCATACATTTAGTCAGTCTAAAAAGTCTATATATCATATGATCCCATTCAAATGACACTATGGAAAAGGCAGAGCTTGTAAAGACTAAAGATAGCAAACAGAGTAACAGTTGTAAAAGATTCCTTGTCACATTCTACATTACATTCTGCGATTGTCTGACCCCCTAAATAATTTATACATACATCTAATTTTACATATATAGTTATATACATAAATGTGGAAAAATACACATAGCATATATTTTACCATCTTAATCATTTTAAGCATTTAGTTTAGTAGTATTAAATACATTCCTAGTGTTGTGCAATCATCACCACCATCCATTTTCATAACTCTTTTCATCTTGTAAAACTGAAACTTTATACCCATTACACAATAACTCCTCATTCCATTCTTCCTCCAGCTGCTGTATTATTTTGACTACTCTAAGTATCTCTTACAAATGGAATCATATACTATTTATCTTTTTGTAAATGTTTTATTTCACTTAGCATACTATCCATAGGTTTCACCCCTGTCATAGCATATGTCAGAATTTCCTTCCTTTTTAAAGTTCCTGTCTCATTGTCTGTATACACCAGATTTTGCTTATCCTTGTATCCATTGATGAGCACTTAGATGGTTTCCACATTTTAGCTAGTATGAATGATTAAGCCATGAATAAGGGTGTGCAAATATTTCTTTGAGATATTGCTTTTAATTCTTTTGGGTTTATGCCTGTAAGTGTAATCTCTGGATCATATATTAATACTACCTTTAATTTTCTGAGGAACCATCATGCTGTTTTTTATGATGGCTATATATTATTTTACATTTCTACTCACAATGGATACGTGTTGTGATTTTTCCACATCCTACCGCAAACTTGATATTTTGTGTGTTTGTGGGCGTGTGGGTGCATTTTATGATAGCCATACTAATGGGTATGAAGTGATATCTTATTGTAGTTTTCATTTACATTTCTCCAATTATTAGTTATATCAAACATCTTTTTATGTGGTTATTGGCCATTGGTATATCTTCACTGGAGAAGTATCTATACAAGTTCCTCGCCTATTTTTGAATACATTTGTTTGATATATTTTGCTGAGTCTTTGGAGTTTTCTACGTATTCTGGATACTAACACCTTATCAGCTATATGATTTGTAAATATTTTGTACCATTCTGTGAGTTGTCTTTTCTCATTCTTTTTGATAGGGTACTTTGATGCACATTTTTATGGAGTACAATGTGCCTATTTTTGTTGTTGTTGTTATTCCCTGTGCCTTTGGTGGCATAGACAAGAAATAATTGCCAAATCCAATTCGTGACACTTTTACCTATATTTTCTTCTAAGATTTTTGTAGTTTCAGGTCTTCTATCCATTTTGAGTTACTTTTTGTAAACATGTTAAGGTTCTGACTTCATTATTTTGCACTTGGATATCCAGTTTCCCCAGCAACACTTGTTGAAAAGCATATCCTTTCCTCCATTGAATAGTCTTTCAACTTTGTCAGATAGTTTGACCAAATGGGTGAAAGTTTATTTCCAGGTATTCTATTCCATTCGTCTACATATCTGTTCTTATGGCATTACAATACTGTTTTGATTACTATAGCTTTGTCATAAGTTTTAAAATCAGGAAGTGTGGGGCAGCACCTGTGGCTCAAGGAGTAGGGTGCCAGCCCCATATACTGAGGGTGGTGGGTTCAAACCCAGCCCTGGCCAAAAAAGAAAAAAAAGCTGCAAAAAAAAAAAAAAAAAAAAAAAAAAATCAGGTAGTGTGAGTTTGTCAGCTTTATTTTTCCTTTTCAAGAGTGTTTTGGCTATTCAGGGTCACTTGAGATTCCCTCTTAAATAATGTCTTAAAATTTGCTCATATATTAACATTCACTTGTGCTGTAAGATCTATGGAGTTTGACAAATGCATAGTGTCTCATATTCACCATTACAGAATCATATGGAATAGTTTCCCCATCCTATTAATTCTTTTACTTCTATACATTTCTTCACTCCCAAACTCCTGGAAACTACTGACATGCTTACTATCTCTATAGCTTTATCTTTTCTGGAATGTCATGTCAATGGGATCATATAGCCTTTTCAATGTGTCTTCTTTCAATATGCACATAAGATTTATCCATGTCTTTGTATGGTTTGATAGCTCCTCATTTCTTTTTATCACTAAATAGTATGGAAGAGGGTTTTATATTCTGAATTTCACAACACATAACTACTTCATAGGTTTTTTGCTAATTTTCTCTCAAGTCTTCTTGTCATGGACATACTTTTTTCTGCCATATCTCTATGTAGCATTCACTTGTTTTCCTAATGTCATAATCAATTTAACTCTTTCCCCCATACCTGCATATGCTGCTCAGAAAACAACACTGGGCTCTTTACTTTTCAAACCTCATTTGAATAGCTTCTCAGACTTTACCTGACAATTGCTCGCTCTTATTATTCTTCTTTATGGCCCCAGTTAACATTCCCCTTTCCCAACATCATTGTTTTACCTCACTTTATATAATCCTTTAAGGCGTGAACTATATTCGGCAACAATGCTATGCCTAGCCTCTACTGAGTAGTCAATAAATATTCATTGGATGGACAAATAAGTAATTAGGTTTAGTGTAACAGCACATAGCAGACAAACCAACATAACCTGAATTTCATGCTATGTTCCATCCACTTGGGTAATATAATTATTTTCCATGTACTTTAAAAAACAAAAACAAACAAAAAAAAAAACAACTTATTTGAAGGCTACTTCCAAAATATGGCTTGAAATCCGAGATACATTCAATTTGTGCAGAACACGTGGGATTTATATAAGCATTACCAAATAGCATCATGCTAGTGAACCTTGATAATGCATGTCAGAGGTTCCCAACATTAACTCAGAACATCAGCATTACTCTAAATAGCTGAAACACATTGTGCAGAATTCATTTTCTCATAAAATGTTGCATAGCCAAGTTGTGGGAGTTGGCAAGCTGGAACAGAGTTATTATCATCCATATTATTAGTAAAAGGAGCTGATGTGGCTATTTATTAATTCATTAGCTTTAAAAAATTCTTGATATTGGTATAAAATTTAAATACTGAACCTTCTAAGCAAAATATTCTAAAAGGACCCCTGTTCTTATATGCTAAGGCTAAAGGACCCCCATTCTTATGTACTTAAGTCTAAAGATAAACATAGTTTAATCTATGGGTTCCTCTTGAAAAGTTTGTGTTTCTTGCACAGTTGTTGCCTTCAAAATGAGTTGTCAGACCCTATATGTCAGGTCCCTAATTTCAATGCGAATAAACTATTGAAATCTGGATGCTGGGAAAGAAGGAATTTTTAAATCTCTTCTCTTTATTCTCCCTACCCCTTCCCCTTCCTTCCATACTTCTTCCCTTCCTTCTGCTCCTAGTTAAGATATCTGCCATTGTCTTGGGTTATGGTTAAAGTTGTTATCTAGAAAGAGTAATTTCTGCTTGGTTAAATCTCACATGTTTGCAATCATCCTTCACATACCTAATGGTTTATATCAGAAATGAGGTCTTAAGGGACTTGTTGACCTTTCAAGAATTCTCTGTTTTAAAGATTTATCCCTTGATGGAAGGATTTTTTAAAAGTATAAAAATGTGTACAAGCAGAATATGGCAAAAGTATTGTGAGTCTTTGGATGTTTTAAAAGAGGATATCCCATCTCCAACTTTTCTTATTTGTTACAAGATGGGATTTATTTATTTATTTTGAGACAGAGGCTCACTATGTCACCCTTGGTACAGTGCTGTGGCGTCACAGCTCATAGCAACCTCAAACTCTTGGGCTTAAGGGATTCTCTTGCCTCAGCCTCCAAGTAGCTGGGACTACAGGTGCCTGCCACAATGCCTGGCTACTTTTTGTTGCAATTGCTCAGGCCTGGTTCGAACCTGCCACTCTCAGTGTATGTGACTGGCACCATAACCACTGTGCAACTGGAACCAAGCTGGGTTCCTTTATTTAAATGGTCAAACTCTTTTTATACCTTGTACTTTTCTGGACACTTCTGTTGCATTTTTAGGCTGTGGAAGTGACAAAAAGTTGCTACCAGAAGATAATTATATACCTGGAGGTGGTTGGTGATCACTTGAGGTTAGGTGACCTTTGTTTCTCAGGCATGGCAAATCATTTGTTTCTAAAATTCCAGTGCTTCTAAGTAGGCCACTGAGGGTGGCAGGTTCGAACCTGGCCTGGGCCAGCTAAACAATTGCAACAAAAAAATAGCCAGGCATTGTGGCAGGCACCTGTAGTCCCAGCTTCTTGGGAAGCTGAGACAAGAGAATCGCTTAAGCCCAAGAGTTTGAGGTTGCTGTGAGCTGTGACGCCATAGTACTGTACCAAGGGTGACAAAGTGAGGCTCTGTCTCAAAATAAATAAATAAATCCCATCTTGTAACAAATAAGAAAAGTTGGAGATGGGATATCCTCTTTTAAAACATCTACATAAGCACTGGAATTTGGGAACAAATGGAAAACAGAAGATAAAATGGTGTGGGTCTATATAAGAACCTTCCAAAAGTTTGCTTCTCAAAATAATTGAAGATAAGATTACTTGGCATACAGATATATGTATTTTCTAACATTCCAATTTTGCATAAAATTTCGTGTATGCAAATGGGTTTCATAATTCATCAATTTGATTTCATCAAGTCTTTGGATTTGAATTACTTGTATGTTGAATTTAGCTGAAATGAGTATCCAAGTCTCTGGTTTTCATCGAACCCCAATAATAACTATGCTAATTTCATCCTCACGGCCTGTAAATTAATGCCATACACTGGAACTAACTTACTAGCAAAGAGATACTTGAGAATAACTGGTTCAATGTTTTTCTTAACTGATTGTATTTTCAGGATGAAAATCAACAGACTACAAATCAAGAATTGCCAAAAAGATCACTGTGTTCCTGTTGTACCAATACAATTCATTGCTTGGGTATTTCCCTGAAAACATTTCTATTCTGACAAACTGACACATAGTTTCTGAAAAACATGTTTGCAGCAGCAGCTGCTGCTCTGGCTTCCCATGTTGGTAGTAACATTTCCTGATTTCTACATTGACAACCCATATTCTTTTCTTTATTACACGTTGGATAAGAGGTGGCTGCTAAGCCGCAAACAATTCATCTTTCTTTCTTTCTGCACTGATAGAATTGTTCAAGTTTTACAGAGCTGGAAAATGTGGTATGGGGCCCTTTCTACATTTAAAAACCAATGGCTGGTTTCTCATCCTGGGTACATATGCATGATACCCCATAATGTTCCTGCTACATCACATAAGTTTCATATTTTACAGGTTTCAAAGCCTTTACATATATTATTTCACATCCAACTTATAACAACTCTAGAAGATAGGACAGACATCACTCTAATAATTTATATTACCATGAGGCTTGGAGAATTTCAGTAGATTTTCACAAAGGTAGAATGTGGTACAACCTGGATCAGAATCGAGGCTTGCAGATTTGAGGCCTGCGAACTCTAATACAAGTTCAGAGCATCATTGCTTTTGCCAAGAGGTGTTATAATATCATCAAAATGTAGAAATGATATATTTTGCAGTGTATGCTTTCGTGGTATAAGATAGCACTGTATACTTCTCATTTTCATCACCATGACCCTTTGATGAAAGCAAATCTGATCGCTATTCTTCCCTCTTGATTTATTTAATAATCTCATTTTCCAGCAAGAATGTTAAGACCTGACCTAAATATTATAATTAACACATTAAGAATTTATATTAGCATGACCTACTTTTCTCCCTCTCCAGTGTGGATACTCATGAATCATTCTTTTCAAAACAGTACTTTTGCTTTTTCAGTTTTACGACTAAGATCACACAATTGTATTAAGTCAAAGAGTGGGCCATCTTCTGCAAAGTGTCTCTCTTGCAAAGGAAGAACACTAATCACTCAAGTATTGACTTTGAGAGCTTTGATTCTTTCTGCCCTCTTTTGCCCAGCAGAACTCAATGCACAACTTCTACTCAGATTTAATGATTTTGTTTAGTCATGAAATGATTTGGGAGGGAGGGTGATGCCAGAATAACAAGAAAATGTTTAAACAAATGCTTTTTATACTGACTTGTAGTCTTTCTAAGAATATATTTACCCTATCTGTGTTTTGCTATTCCTCATACACAAATAAATCCCTTTTTTTTTTTCCCTAAATATTATCTTTTTAGAGTACTTGACAGAGTATCTAGTCAAATAGTTATGATCACATTTCTCAGAACCTGGGAGAAACTCAAGGAATGGCTTTCTCTCCTCATTAATTTTGAAGTTTTATTCTTAAAGAGTGTAAAGCAGTAAATCATATCCTTTTCTTTTGTAAAAAACTCATAAATATGCAATGCAAATTTTATTTTTTTCTATGTAGACTAAGATATTAACTGGTTTGAATATATTTACCTTTTTTGGTAATGTAGAATTAGGAAAAGATTAAAACAGAAAAGTCAATATTCAGAAAAAAAATATTGTGTTAATTTTAACTGAGGCACTTCCATTGTACCTATTAACATTTGAAAAGTCTTGATAATTTTTTCAAGAGAACTCAAGATAGAGACTATAGAAAATTTAAGAAATCCATTATACATGGGCTCCTTATGTCTCTGTAAAAGGAAAGTGAAAATGTGTCAGATACTGATCCCTTTAGGACATTGGGAGCTGTCATCTGTGCGTGGCACCTGACTCTCTCTCTGCCTTCCCAGGTGGCCATGTTTGTGCTGCAGCTAGGCAGTGCCACTTTCCTGCTCACAGAGCCCGTGATCAGTGCGATGACCACTGGGGCCGCCACCCATGTCCTGACGTCGCAAGTCAAGTATCTCTTGGGAATGAAAATGCCATATATATCTGGACCACTTGGATTCTTTTATGTGAGTTTTGCTTGTGAACTTGTTTATGTATTTTGGGCATATATATTTTAAAAAGTAGAATTTGGTTAATTATAATACTGAATTTTTTATATTAGAGCAACTTAGTCTTAAATTCAGTCTTGTAGGATTTAAAAAACGTGATTTAGTCTGTGAAATGAGCTTAACAAATAATATTTACTCTATTTTGGAAACAATTCCTTATAACAAAAAAATTGAATATGATAGAATTTGGGGGCACAATTAGTTATAAATACCTTGAATTTTTTGTTAGCCAGATATGTCATCAATTTCTAATGGGAACCACCTGCTGGGATTTTGGCTCTGTTTAACATTCTGCTATACCCTACTATGTTCTTTCTCTTTTGTAAGCCCTGGTATGAGTTGAATCAGAGGTCTGTTCAAAATTGGTGGCTAGAGACTCAGCAAGATAATAGCTGAGAGGAGCATCTGGCTTGTTTAGACATATTTTTCTAAAAACACTCCATTGTGCTTGGTTTCATTTTGAAGTTGACCTCACATCTATGACTGCTTAGGAGCTTTCATTGTACTGGAAGTTTATTATAAAGAATGTTTTATTAATAAATTTGATTACTATCAAATTACCAAATTTCATTATCAAATTTATTTGATTAGCATCAAATATATTTTACCTTATTTTATACATTGCTGTGTACTAAATTATATTAATGTTTTATAAGCAGTATGTTGCGATCCTTAATTTTTTTGAATATTAATGGCTGTAAGTGTTTCAAAAGATGGATGTACAATTGTGTATTGATCTAATCCCTGTTCTTGAGATGGCTTCTGGTGTTTCCTTGTTATACGTGGCCTGTACAGATCCTCTTGATCTGTACACTACTGTCTGCATCACTGACTATTGCCTTAGGGCGCATTCCTAGTAATGGAACTACAGGTCAAAAGGGCATAATACCTTTGCCAAATTTCAACCTGAAAAGTGGTCCCCACTCTGGTTATTACTATTTTTTTTTTAATGCCAATTTGATATGTGAAAAATTATATCACTGGTTTAAATGTGTATTTCTCTGATGAGGTGGTAAAATCTTTAATAAAGACATAATTGGCAACAGAGCTGGAAGCTGTTTCTAAAATTTTGTTCCTTAGGTAATATCTGGCTCAGTGATTCATTCATTATAAGAAAGCTTAAAACCCAAACAAGAACCCTGGAACTGGGCCTGGAAGCAACATAATTCCAAACTCCAGCTCAAATAAAAGCAGACCAAAGTAGCTATAAGCTGTCAGCTGACTGCCTGAGACTTCAGACTTTTGGTGACAGTAGGTCTATAAGACAGAACCAAATCAATGATGGCTTCTGTCTTGACCGCACCTCTGGGACCAGCTTGCTTTTCCGTGTGTGTGCAGTGTAAGAAAATGACGGCAGTTTACAAGTTGGCATCTTTAGTCATTTCTGCATGCACAAAGAATTATCTTTCTTTTCACTACTTGTGTTAAGAATCAGGGTATCTTGATGTGGGAATGGCACTGGGCTTTCAGTTTGTCTCTCTAGTGGCAATGTGAATGAAATGTTATATTAAAATGTTTTTTTTTTTTTTGGCATGTGTGTTTGTGTGTGTATGTTTTCCATTTTGTTTTCTTACAAGATAAAAACTGCAAGCTACTTTACCTTGGTCTTATAGGTTAAACACTGTGAGAATTTTGGAGGTCTTTGATGAGCTCTCACAGTGAAAAGGAATCAGTTTTAGGAATAATTTTTAGACTGTTGGCTTTAAATTCAACATTACTCAAAATTTTTTGAAGTTGCTATGCTTTGCATTGAAGAGAAATAAAAAAAAAAAAGAAAGTGACTTGTTTTTCAGTGTCACAGAGCTCTTCACAATTAGGCTATTAGGTAGAAATGGTGTTTGAGCTCTTTGCCAAGGTTTCAAAATGTATATTAATATTGCTATGTCAGAAATTTTGGTGTTCTAAGCATTATTAGATTAAGAAATGAATCTGTGTCTGCATAGGTTATGGTGGAATATTGCAAAGTATGCTTTGGTGTAGTTAGGCTGAGAGAATCTGATGGTGAGGATGTGAATCTCAACTTGGTCCTATATCATTTAAGTTGTGTGTGAAGAAGCACACAATAAGTTCAGCAAAGATAGGGCAGAGAACATTGTAGGAGGAACATTCTTGGCCATCAGGTCAAAGGATCTAACACTCTTGGGGATTTTTCAACCTGTGCACATTTTTTATTTGTATAAATCTTGGGAGTACCGGTGTAATTTCATTTCATGCATAGATTGCTTAGTGGTGAACTCAGGGCATTTAGAACATCCATCACCCAAATAATGTACATTGTACCCTCTGAATAGCTTCTTATCATCCACCCTTATCCCACCCCTCACTCTCCTGACTCTCCACTGTCCATCGTTCCATGCTCATGTGTACACTTTATCCAGCTCCCATTTATAAGTAAGAACTTGTCGTTTCTGTCTTTCTTTGTCTGACTTATTTTTCTTAAGATAACAGCTTCCAGTTCCATCCATATTGTTGCAAAGATATAAATTTATTACTTTTATGGCTAAATGATGTTCTGTTGTGAAAAGAAAATGTGCCGTATCATCCTCCACAGATGGATGCTTACATTGATTCTAACATTTGCTACTGTGAAAAGTGTTGTTATAAACATATGAGTGCAATTAGGTTTTCGATATAATGATTTTATTTTCCTTTGGGTAGGTAGCTAGTGGTAGGATTGCTGAACCAAATAATAGTTCTATTTTTAGTTCTTTGAGAAATCTCCATACTGTTTTCCATAGAGATTGTACTAATTTACATTCTTACCAACAGTGTTTCAAAGTTCCTTTTCTCTGCATTCTTGCCAACATCTGTTATTGTCTTTTTAATAATAGCCATTCTGACTAGTGTAAGATGATATCTCATTGTGGTTTTAATTTTTATTTCTGTGATGTTAACAATGTTGAGCATTATTTTACATGCCTGTTGGCCATTTGTATGTCTTCTTTTGAAAAATGTGTATTCATGTCCTTTGCCTTATTATTGATGAAATTATTGTTATTATTGTTGTTGAGTTGTTTGAGTTCCTTGTAACTTGATATTAATTCACTGTTGGATGCATAGTTTGCAACTTTTTTCTCCCACTCTGTAGGTTGTCTTTTTATTATGTCAATTATTTCTTTTGTTCTACAGAAGTTTTTCAGTTTAATTAATTTCCATTTGTTTCTTTTTGGTTTTGTTGCCTGGGTTTTGAGGTCTTAGTCATGAAGTCTTTGCCTAGATCAATGTCCACAAAAGTTTTGAATTTTTCACTCTTTGACTATACTTCTGAGTTTTCACCATGGTTATATGCTTTTTGAAAGCTGCTTAGGCTAATGATGATATAGAACAAGTTACTGATATTACTTGAAAATTAAGTTAATATCTAGAATATTTAGAACTCTTACAATGAGCCAGTCATGAATCCTAGTAGTGTCAGGTGGGATACTTATTTTTGTCAAAAGAATTCAGGTTGGCCATCCAAAATGTCCATTAATTAATTCTGGTAGTAGCATTCCTTATTGTCAAATTTGAGAGAAAACACAGCCTTCTGCCTTTATTCTCTTCTTAATTTAGGGTGTGCAGTTTAGAGTCTCTTTCCTTTTTGCTATAATGGTTTCTCTAGCATTCTTCTTGGGGATGCCTGATTCCGAGCTATTCAGATAATCTCATTATCTAGTATTAATTGCTACAATTTCCATTGATTTGGTTGCTCTGGGCTGACAGGTGTTCATGCCACAGTGGAATGTTTTTAGGAAACAATTCGAATCAGATTCAGGGAGTAGTTGGTATGTACTCAATGTGTCCTTTTAGATTATAGATCAGATCTCCAGTAGGGTTGAGGGATAGACGTGACTTTTCTACATCTGACATAGTGAACACATGCCGCCAGTTGCAGGTAAGCTCAGATGCTTGGACCACTCTTTCTCTTCTAGCTAAAAGTTCTTAACCCATTTCCTCAGGAAAGGGATTCTCTCAGAATGTTAAATACTCTTAAGGCTTTCTTCTAATACTCTGAGTGCCCTCCCAGAATTTCTGTGGTGCACATATTTAAAGGGACCCTGTGGAATAACTGTTATGACCCTCCCATATCCCTAAGAAGAATGCTATAGGCCAAATTTTAGTCTTTGCATTTTCTTTCTTCTTTATATTTACCTCTAACTTCATATATTTCAAATGAAACTATCTTTCCTTTAGAATATTGCTGTTTCTTAATGAACTTTGATGAATGCTTCATTACATTCTTCTTCAGTTATATATTGGGTAAAAATTATTTTTTCCCCTGAGTTAACTTTTAGCTCTGGTGATTTTATGAAGACCCATAAAATTAGTAGACACTTATCAGTCTTTTTTTTTTTTTTTTTCTTTAGAAAGAGGCAACAGAGAACAGGCAAAGAACTTTAGAATCACAGACACTCACATGGCCTAAAAGTTTTTGACTTAGAGTTGCCTGTTCTATAAATCGATGATAGTCATACTTGTTGAAATTCATTCCCAGAGTGAAATACATGAAGCATACTTGCTTACCAAATGGAAGCCATTATCTTTCTTACTAGTAAAGCATAGTTAAATACCACAAATTATAGATTTTTAAAAATGTGCCACTTTAATACTTTTCCTCTGTAAAGAACTCTTAATCAGATAAAACTAAATAGCAAAACAAAGTTATATCTATTCTGCAACTTATAAAGATGGTTTGAAAATTTATGAAGCTTTAAAAAAATAAATATATCTGCTGTTAGTCATTAGAATTGAAGAAATGCTGATAGTTTATTTTTATTTTTAAATATTTCCATTGATTCGACTCAAATCCCAGCAGTTATAATCCCATTTAATAAATTATAAGCAGTGTTGCCATATACTTAAAAATAAGCTGAAGCAATAATCAACAATAACCACTTCTGTCTTGGGATCCTAGCTTTCCAGTAAATCGTTCTATTCTGGTCTTCATTTGGATTCAAATATTTGACCAATAAAATGAATCATCACACAGAGAAAGGGAAAAGTTTAATTCTTTAGAATAAAGTTTTTAAAATTGAGATAGGATAAATTATCTTTTTATTAGAAAGGATGTCTTCCCCAAAAGGCATAATAAAAATTACAAAAATTCCTCCTTCATATTAGCACATGTGGATTTCTTTGAGTTGGCGCCAGTGTCTCAGCCTGAAGCAGTCCACGATAAATTTGGCAGAGCCAGTTTCTTTGGCATGAGTTTATGTGAGTACTGTTCTAAATAAATACGTACAGTTCTGTACATTAAACCCACGAGCAAAAGCAAGTTTGGCAACATATTCAATTACCCTTCTTGGAAGTTTTTATTTTCCTCCTTAAAAATGGGGAGTTTCAGAACTGCAAACAGTTTCAGTCCCACCCCCATCCTTGAAGTCCAAGCGAAGCACTTTTCTGGTTTGGACTGCAAAGACTGCAAAGAGGGAACCAAGAAAGTTAATAAAATGGAACAGAAACATCAGAAGGAAATCAGAGCTGATGAAACAAATTCTTTTATAGGGAATGAGATCACAATTAAATATGTACAAATGAGGTTTATATGTGAAGAGCAAAACTACTTTGAAGACATAGGCCCTCTGGGATTTCACAATCAAGACCGTACTTTGGTGGTTTATGAAAACCCACATTTTTCTGCAGATATTGTGACATTTCTATTGTGAATTTCGATGTCCAATATGGCTTTAAAAAATGGACAGAATAAATTTTAGGGGAGAGGAAAAGAATGTTCATCTGCAGCTTGACTCAATCAGTGATACAGGGGATAGAAAATGTGGCAGGTTTAATTTGTATATGGAACAGTTATGTGGAAATTTGTAACAAAGGTTACTTTAAGATTCTAAATCAGAGAGCAAATATGTATTTTGCAACTGAACCATATGAGGCTAAGCTCTCTCCACGCCCCATAATTCACTGAAAAATGCATCACCACAAAATACAAGTAATTTAAATTGGACTAATTTACTAAACAAGAGATGGCTGGATGCCACTTGGACCTTGGCAGGATTGGTTGTATATTTGGTCCAAGTGAGTTTTGCATACTCATGCTGTCTTTAGCTGTTCAACATACCATGCTTCCCCTAGACCACATTTTAGTCTGAGAATTAATTTATCCCTTGAAGCAATAGCAAATGGATTTGTTCACAGTGTGAAATATACTCGTTGATCAGAAATTTAAGCATAATGATATGAAAACTAATAGAATGTTGGGTATTTTTACCTTACTTTTGGGATTTGTTTATATTGATCAAAACACAACTTGGGCATAATATTAAACTCAAAGTTTTTCTTGTATTTCTATTTGTGTTCACTATTTTGAGGGAGAAGCGTCTGGAGGGGCTTGATGTTATCAATGCCTATTCTAAAATGTTTAGTCATGCAGGCAAAGTTGATAGGAGACATCAAATTCTTACAAACAGGGAGAACTTGCACCAACATCAATTTTAGAAGTATCAGAGATGACTTTAGGGTCTCTGAGAAAGAATTTAGGTCTATTTGGAGGCAAGATTCAAATCAAATTAACCTAAAAGCAGTTTAAGGCAGGGAGAAAGCACTCCTAGGCAATTATGGTTCATGTTTAAAGGTTCCAAAGATGTGCCAGCTGCTTTAAATAATTGATAGAGTAATCTGGGGGAGATTTTTACAAACTGCACAAGAATGGGAAGAGATTCGCAGGCATCCTTGACTAAAGAACCACTAGAGCAAGTTTACTCAAAAAATATTTATTGAAGTCCAGGCACAGTGGCTCATGCCTATAAACCCAGCACTGGTGGACATCAAGGAGAGTTAATTGCTTGAACTCAAGAGTTTGAGACCAGCCTGAGCAAGAGTGAGACCTCTTTTCTACTAAAAATAGAAAAATTAGCCAGGCATTGTAGTGAGTGTCTGCAGGCCCACCTACTGGGAAGGCTGAGAGGAAAGAGGATTGCTCAAGCCCAAGAGTTTGAGGTAGCTGTGAGCTATGACTCCACAGCACTCTACTCAGGGCAACAGAGTAAGACTCTGTCTCAAAAAAATAAAAAGAAACAAAGAAACAACCCCCCAAACAAAATTACTGAACATCTCATAGGTGTTAAGGATGTAGTGGAATAATAACATCCCTGTTCTTGTAACATTTTATTGAAATACCGAGGAGGGATGCAAAGTAGTGCTGGAGGAGAAAAACAGACAAATTGATGACCAAAATAATTTCAGAGAGTGTTGATAACAAGGCAGTGTGATTGAAAGTGGGTAATGTGATAGAGTGAAGGGGGTGGGTCTGCTCAGGTAAGATAGTTGCAGATACCTGCTCTGAGGACTTGACTTTTGAGTGAAGACCAGAAAGATGAGAGAGACCCAGTCATGGAATGATTTGCTGGGAAGGCTGACAGGAAAGAGGATTACTCAAGCCCAAGAATTGGAGGTAGCTGTGAGCTATGACTGCACAGCACTCTCCTCAGGGCAACAGAGTAAAACTCTGCTCTGTAAGAGTGTCACTGGCAGAAAGAAAGCAAAGGCAAAAATCTCTAAAGTGGGTACAAGCTTGACATGCTGGAGGCACAGATGGAATGATTTTCCTTTTGAGGTCCTTTCTGTTGGGATGATTCTATTCCATTAACTGCTGAGGTTTGGCTGCAAGACTATTTTAATTTCAGTGTAAACTTTAAGCAATTTACCTAACCTCTCTAAGCCTCATTTTCCTCCCATGTTAAATGGAAATAACAATGCTCACCTTGAGTTAATTGAGAAATTAAACAGGTTACTGTATATGACCTGGCTAACACAGAGCCTGGAAACATTAGTTCCCTCATTATTCCGGATTTTTTTTTTTTTTTTAGAGACGGAGTCTTAGTCACCCTTGGCAGAGTGCTGTGGCATCACAGCTCACAGCAACTTCCAGCTCTTGGGCTTAAGTGATTCTCTTGCCTCAGCCTCCCGAGTAGCTGGGACTATAGGTGCTCGCCACAACACCTGGCTATTTGTTGTTCTTGTTATTGCACTTTGGCCAGGCCAGGTTTTGAACCTGCCACCCTGGTTATATAGGTCCAGTGCCCTACTCATTGAACCACAGGTGCTGCCCCTCCTGCATTCTTCTAGAAAGTAAACTTCTAAACAGTTTTCCTATTCTTTCTTCCCCAATGTCTCCCCTCATCTGCATATAGTAGGAAATATATGAAAATTTCTCCCTTTTAGGATAGAGGAAATTAGAGGTGAATGTATTATGTAGGATACAAGTAGACTTTCACCAAATATGTTTATGTGAAAGAAAAAAAAAGTATCTAATGTACTCAGCCTTACTATGAAGCTAAATTATA
>CAUYPK010059502.1:0-19920 GCA_963574355.1 Loris lydekkerianus
TGCTGGGGAGGACAAAGGTGAGAAGAAGAATCACCGGGAGGAAAAGAATGCTGTGCTCCGAGCTCTCCTGCAATAAAGTCTTGTGAAGCCTTCGTTGGTGTCCTCGTCTCTGCTGGTCGGCGGCGCAGCGACACCGACACCGACATCTGAGACAGTAGTTGGTTCTTGTGGGTGGGACTCAATCACACCATGTATGATTGAGTCAGAAAATGCTGTAAAAAGCATAGAAATTGTCCTTCCTGTCAGCAGGTGGCACTTGCTAGAAGGAATAAGCTATAATGTTGTTTTGGGGTCCTGTGACCAGCTCTACCCCTTCCAGAAAAGTAAGTGATTTCCCTAGGAGGTGAGTTGGGTCCTGGAACTTCAGTGAATCCCTATTCTCTTCCACAGCAGATGTCGGTAGTATAATGTAGCTGGGAAGAGCTAGATTGGATAACCTTGCCCTCAGCTCAGGCTCCACAAAACCTGGAAAGGTATCTGTTTCAGCAAGAGTCAAAAGACTGCTCCCAGCTTTTAGACAAAGCCTCCATTGAGGCACTGAGGTGGCCTTGCCCAACCAGAAAGTCAGCTTGTAGAGGCAGGACCATCTAAGGTTCACAATCTCGAAATCTGAAGTAGGCGTCCCTCTTCTCCACCCTCCCCTGCTCCATGGTTTTCCTCTGTCATCTACTAACAGTCAGAAGCTCAAGCATGCTGAGGCCCCCCCCAACAACTGTAATATGGGCTGGACATTCCCTGAATAGGGTCCCATCTTCAGCTGAGAGGACAGCCCTCCTGTGGTGGGGGGAGGGTAACAGACAAGCATGCTGTATCTAGGACCCATGCACACTCCCACCCCCCATCTACCCATGTGAGCACCCTCACCTCCCAAGACTAATTTGCAAATCTCTCCTCTGTGCCCAGAGCAATGCTATCTCATATGGGATAGAGTATCTGGACTGCAGAACTGTCCCTGGGTTTCCAAAGATCAACCCTTGACCATTACAGGGACAAGCACATGATTCCTGAGTTGCCCAGGGGTTGCCAAAGATGGCTAGAAGTCCCTCCACCTTGGAATGTGCCCTGTTCTGATGTAGTCACTAGGCAAGCAGCACCATGGATGGCCAGAGGATGGGGGGCTTGCAGTCTGAGGGCCCCACCGCAGGACTTCTAGGGAAAGGTCTGAGACTCACTCTCTGTGGAAGCCTCAGTGTTTTGGCTTAATTGTCTCCCTCAACTTTCATGGGTGGGGACAGGGAGGGAAGAAAAATAATCTGGGAAGGATTGAGTCCTACTCTGTGGAAACCTGGTGTGGTGGATCCAGCAAGAGAGGGGAAAAAAAGTTTCTCTAGTTCAGGCTCAATTGCCTCTCAGTAGCCATGTGATGCAGAGGAAGGGGAGAAAGTCTGAACAGAAGAAAGCTGGCACTCTGGTCATCTCTTTTCCTCTCTCCAGAAGGCAGCTCACCCAAATGTCCGGGCTCTGGGATCATGCAAATCCCCAAAGAACTGTGGGCCTCCTGGGGGCCAGAGTTGGGAGATGGTTGTGAGGGAATGCATGAGACAAAAGCTGAAGGTCTGAAGTCCCCTGGGGAGGACAAAGGTTCATGGTTGGTGGAGAAGCAATACAGTGCCTGTTGTCTCCACTCAGGTCTGCAGTGAAAGGAAGTAACGCCTGGTGCTTTGTCCTCAAAAAGTTTCCAGTTCACTGGCAACAGCAGCTTTTCAGCTTGTGAGCACAGAAGATACCCATCTCTTGAACTCTAAGTTTCTTAGGGGTTAATCTCTGCTGCTATCTTACTCCTTCATGTTCTGCTCTGCAACTTCCTTCCAGGGAATCTCCAGTAGGTTCTGGCTTTTTTCCTGGTATGCCCAATCTATGTTTGTTTGTGTTACATCTAAAGCTTTTCCCTTTTCCTGAGATGATCTGGCAGCTGGCATCTCTGGATCATCATCTTGTCTTTTTGACTGAAAGTAGAGATTTTTTTTTTTTTTTTTTTTTTTTTTTTTGAGACAGAGCCTCAAGCTCTCGCCCTGGGTAGAGTGCCATGGCATCAAGGCTCACAGCAACCTCCAACTCCTGGGCTCAAGCTATTCTCTGCCTCCACCTTCCAAATTGCTGGGATTACAGGCACCCACCACAATGCCTAGCTATTTTTTGGTTGCAGCTGTCATTGTTGTTTGCCGGGCCTGGGCTGGATTTGAACCCACCAGCTCAGATGTATGTGTCTGCCTACCTTAGCTGCTTGAGCCACAGGCACTGAGCTGAAAGTAGCAATTTTTAATACAGTTTAAAATGGACAAAAACACTTGAAACCAGTTAATCAAATATAATCAAAGGATCTTTAATACCTTGAACCTGCCTAAAACTATGTGAAATCTCATCCATAATCTGTTTCTGTACAGTCTCCAGTTGGTGTGAAGATGCTTGTCATTTGTACATCTTTCTGCTCTAGAACTTAGGTGAGGAATATAAGCAGACTGGTTTAATAGTGCTTGCTAACCATATGTAGCAGTGAAAGCTGCTTGTGTTTATCAGCTGGCAACTCAGGGGTATGAGGATGACTAGAGTTTTTAGTAGTCATTTTTCTCCTGCTGCTGGTCTGAACAGATAAATCTTTTTAGAAAGCAAAGCTCCAATAACTGAAAGCATTGCTATAGAAAAAAAAAAAAAAGAAAGAAAGAAACCAAGACCATCAGTATGTCAGTAAGAAAAGTATTCCAAAATGTCTAATTACTAGTGAAATTGCCCAATTTTATAAACTGCTATTTTAATCCAGGTGTGTATGTGAGTATATGATATTTAAAATGGAAACAAATGAATTACATTTAAGTGTTGTAAAACAGATGATTAGATTGATGTGTGTGTGGCTTTGTTCACAAATGTAAGTGGTAGCACAAGTATTATGCCAATCTAGAGCAAGCCAAAGCAGGGATAAAGTATCGGGTATGATAGCTTCTACACTAGGGACATTTGTTCTTAGCAACAAGAGATTATGCCGACTGATACTGAACGACACAGCTCAGTAAAGGAAGATTGCAAATACAGAAACAAAAGGAACAACAAGGCTGGTATATGCTTTCAGAATTTGATGAACTGAATCATGGTGTACATGAGTCAATGGTTGTAACACAATGTATTAGGTACCATTTACATTTGTAATTATATGCTTCCAACTATTTATTTTTAATAGTTTGGTTTTCTGATGAACTCATTACTCACATTGTGAGATTGTTCCCCACATCCTGTGGCCAGAAAGGGAGTGAAAACCATCATGCTATTACTATTACTGTCCTAATTATAGAGTTCTACATATTAGTTCTGCATTCAAAATGCTCAGACTGCGATGATGGAAATACCTGCTTGCACGTTTAACACTGAAAAGATATCCTGAACTTGACATTCTAGGAGATAATAGTATTCTAACCTCTATTTCTTCTATATAATGTAATTCTTGCATTCAGAAGTGAGAAGAGTCTTAAGTTCTTACTATTGATGTGTATTTTCTTGGTTCAAACCCCAGAGACTTCAATGTAACAGGTACTCCATGGTTCCCCCTTTGCAAACACCCTGTTCCCGAGGAAACAATAAGATTTTAATAACAGCCATCAGGTAATGTTATAGCACCAAAATGACCAGGCCCAAATATACAACCTCTCAGAAAGTTTGGAGCATAACAGTATTTCTCCTCACTCTCCAAAAGAAAATATTTTCCAAATGCATTTGTAGAAAACAGCAATTTTACTTTTCAGCTAGGAAAGGGAGATGGAGATTTTACACCATATATTAGGCAACAAAAATGCATAAAATCACAACTAGATATCTTTATTTCTCTTTTGTTCTGCCAATTCATGTTCTCTGATGTTTTCATTTTTCTTTTCTTGGTCTCTCTTTCTCTCAGATTCTACCTCCCCTACTCCATGTTTGAAACTACATCATTCAATAGGATAATCACTAGCCACATACAGCTGTTTACATTTAATTTAATTTAATTTAAAAAAATTTAGTTTCTCAGGCATACTAGCCACAATGCAAGTGCTCAGCATTCATGCTGGATAGTGGCTGCCATAATCAGACAGCACAGATACTGCTAATCTAAGGGCAATCAAACTCTGATTTCACTCTGAATACATCAGTTTTTGAAAAAAAAAAGAAAAGAAAAGAAAAAATAGCCTATAAACATTCCTGTTACATGTATTTGCATTTTATGCAATTCCCAAGCAAGTTGAGGGCTTGTGTATAACCCAACAAAAACAACAAAATCAAACAAACAAAAATGTGTCATACATCTTCTGACAGAAGTAGAAGAGGAAAATCATTATGTCAGAAGGAGTTTTAAATGAAACAGTCCATCTCTTTGGCCCCAGACTGTGGTAAACTATCCTGCTTTGAGTACTACAAAAGTCTCATGCTAATATTTCTTTTGGAAATTTTAATTCATTCAAATGTGAGTAATGGACAACCAACCTGTTAGGGGTTCATTTGTGTTCCTCCAAAATGTATGTTAAATCCTAATTTATCTTGTTAGTATCTTAAAATATGATCTTATTTGGAAATAGAGCTGTGACAAATGTGATTAGTTACGAAGTGGTCATACTGGAATAGGGTGCTCCCTTAATCCAGAGAAGAGACACAGGGACACAGGAAAACTCCAAGTGATGATGGAACAAAAGATAAAATGATACAGCCACAAGTGAAGGAATGTTAACCTTTGCTTGAATACTACCAGAAGCCAGGAACAGGCAAGAAATGATCCTCCCCCCCCCCAACAGGTTTCAGGGGGTACAGAGCCTGGTCAACATTTTGATTTTGGACTTTCACCCTCCAGAACTGCGAGACAATAATTTCTATTGTTTCAATAAACCTACTTTGTGGAAATTTTTTTATAGCAGCCTTAGGAAATTAATAAAATATTTTCAAAGATATTATAAAATTGGGATGAGCCACAAAAAAATTCTTTATTTTCAAACTCACCAGAAAAAAATGTTTTCACTGAAAGATAAAAATTATAACACACGATGTCACCATGAATATAGTTGCCATTATAGCAAATATAGGGACTCAGGTTGGCATTACTGAACAAGGGAAGCTGATGTCTAGACATATAACAATTGGTAGAATTGGTACAATTCTGGAAAAATGGAAGAGAAAGATCATTACTTGGGAAATAAAGACAACTGCCAAGAGATATTGGAACAATAGAAAGACAATAAGATAGGTAGATAAGATGAGAAAACCAAATGAAAATTAACACAAATAAAAATATAAAAAGTATTGGCGATAACATGATACATGAAAGACAGGCAAAAGATATTCAATATTAACTTAATTAGAATCCCATACAGCTCTCATAATTAGAAAACTAAACAGTGAAATAGAACCAATATTTAAAAATTCAATTTTAAAAAAACTTTCTTAAAAGAAGGTTTGAATCTACTTAATAATGAGAAAGCCATAGTCCAGTGAAGAGGTACCTGTAACACAGAATGGTCAAAATTGAGACACAACCTGAAGAAAATATTTAATTCAAAGATAGGAGCTCTTTAGGCAGCTGGAAGAAATATCAAGATCATTTTAGGTGAAAGAAAATCAAGACGATATCAACTTTCTCCAGCAATTTTCTATCAAAAGGCAATGAAAAAAATACTCCTAAGGAAAAAAGAAGATAAGGAAGGAAAGTGCAAGCTAAGATTTTCATACCCAATCAGACTGTCCTTCAAGCATAAAAGCTATGGACAAATATAGTTTTTCATACATATCTGTAAGAACTCAAGGACCATCCTTCACACAATTTCTTCCTAAGAATACTATTAAGAGATGAAACACAACTCACTAAAAGATGATGAGAGCAGGAAAAGGACAGGCAGTAAAACTTCAATATAATTAAGACACATCTAAGATAAAAGCAAATAGTTAAAAGTGTTAAAATGAAAAAAAAGAGGTAAAGTCATTTGAAAATGTTTTAGTACCAAAGATCAGAATGAAAGGGGAAGAAGGCTGATAAGTGGCCTCATCTCAGCAGTTATGTACTTGCAATAGCTAAACATTAATTTACAACATTTAAAACTGGCAAATGACATAAATCTTAAGTAATCCCTTTGATAAACTACCCAGTTTACACATATTGATTTTGTGAGTTGATGGAGTAACTTGGAGATTTTTACTCGAGACTACCTGTAAATGAGTACTGACCACAACAGAGCAAGTAATAAAATATGGACACTGACATATCAGAAGTGGGTGTCTAACCTTGTTAGTCCCGGAATAACCACCTCTTAACCTCTACTTCTCCCCCTGTGCTCTTCCATGCATTCTCCTCTCTCTGTCTCTTCCATATAAATCAGTGAAGATGGACATTATATACATCAGTCTGAGGTTAGAGTATTTCAAGTAGAATTGCACTTTGACTGTATAAATGGTTTTCTAGGAAGACAATGCAATATTCTAAGTGATCATAGCAGCAGAAATTGGTGAACAGAAAGGGAATATACTGCGGTTGGAAAAACAAGGCTTAGGAAAGACAAAACTCAGCTCTGTAGAATCTATATAGCAGGAGCTGGTGAATGTGTAGAATCTATATAGCAGGAGCTGGTGAATGGTCTTTCATCATGTCATCCTTGAGGGAAATGACCTCTAACCTTTGTGGTATTTTTGATGCTATACTCAAAGGTACAATGCCAAGAAACTGTGTAGATCACATGCTGCAACACCAGATTGTGTCCAACAGGTAAAATAAGTATGCCTAAATGGAAAAAAAAAAAAAAAAAAAAAGTAAGCAGGAAAAGATGGCATAAATCCTAAGGTCCAGAGCAGCAAATGTCCATTAGAAATGTCATAATCTTGGTGTTTACAGTAGATTGGGAGAAAGGGACCAGAGAAATTTTCTCAAATCTCAGAGGTATCAGAGAAGCTAAGAGGTAAAGAAGAGCTGAAGAAGGCACAAGACTTAGAAGCAGTGTAAGGGAGCTCTGTCTGCTCATCTCCATCTCCTGTCCACTATTTTTCCCAGCACCTTGATCCCACATAGCTATTCTGTATTCATACTTTTGCTGTTAATTTCTTTCTCCCACTGGAATGGCATGACTCCTTCCCAGGAACATATAACTTTTCCAAACGTCTCCTCCTTTCTGGAATTCTGAACCATTTCCTTTAAGAGAATGCACCTGAACTTGCCCATCTTCCTTATGGTGTTAATTAGTAGTAGATGCCTCTGAAGATTGCCTGTTAATGCCTCAATGATACTTGGGTTCTTTTAGTTGAAAGCTGTTTTGGAGCTTTGGGACTTTCAGCTCCAAGGAATGCTCTAAGCTTATGGAAATGTAGTCAATCTCCTTAAGTCAGGAGAATCACTGTTCAGAACCACAAGCCCCAAAGAACCACTGTTGGTGGAAAACATACTGCCAAACCCATACACAGCTTGTCCAAGGCTCAGTAAGTTGGCAACAGTTTTTTTCATGAGTTTCACACACAAGTTTCTGCACAAGGTTTTATTTTCTGATTTGATAGTGTAAAATTTCCATCTGTTTCCACTTTGTGATGATTTGGAAATTACTGACAAAAAAGAATAGGAGGTAACCAAACCTTTTTTAGGTGAATTTTTGTTTTTGTGATGGCACCATCTGGAATTAAAAAACAAAAACAAAAACAACACAAAAAATCTAAAGGCCATAAAGGCCACCACATAACCCATCTGCTACTCAAGCTCTTTGGCTACTCTTTTCCATACCTACTGCCAAGGGAGGTCCTAGAAACATTACAATTCCAAGTTTAGGATTCTAAATGGCAGCCTTTTAAATAGCAGTAAAACAGTAGCAGTGGAAACACAATAACAGAAACTTGTCATTTTGTAAGTTTGAATGTTTTTATGCTGTAATAAGCTCATTTGGAGATAAACACATGTTGATGAAAAAGCACTGTGGTATTTTAATCATTCTTAAGCAGGAAAGAGATAACTCTTTTTTGGCATGGGAAATTTCCACTTTTAGTAAAAGAAGACTGAGAGAAGGCAGAGTACATTGTCAGACTCAATTAATTGTTGAAACCAAACAAAAATAGCCCCTCATGGTTCCCATTGTTCTGCAGCTGTTGGCTTCATAATGTCCGCTGTCTCCTTCCTCATGACTAATCATCATGGTTGCCCAGTTTCCTTTCTTGATTTTCTCCCAGAAGTTGTGACGTGTCATAAGAAGAAAGGGCAACCCTCCCAGCATTTCTTTCCAGGCCTTTTGAACACAGTCATCCAAGAGCACTTGTCCTTTTCTTCAAATCTCTGAGCTTCTGGATCTGCCTGGATGGAGAGCTGTTTGCCAGCTTGCATGCTTCAATTATTTGATAAGGGTTCATAAACAGCTTCTGCCTATGAGAGGTCAAAGAGAAATGACTCTTGAATGGAATGTGTGTACAAACCTTAGGCCCAATGTGTTTTCCTTTTTGAGAGTCTCACTTTGCTTCTTGTTTCTTTGTTGGAAAGAGGTCTGAATTGCTAAAACTATCATCTTTTTTCTGACTTTAGCAGTTACTGAAAGAGTTACATCATGCGTATGTCGAATCTCATTTAGGTGAATCTCAAATTCTAGCCACTTAACTCTTTGGAACACAGAAATGAATTTGGGGGTAAAAACTAACATAGCTGTAAAAACTCCATGCACTAAGACCCAAGCTCTTTTCCTATAGAAAAATCTTAAGGCTTAGAACATTGTCTGGCATCTGTTAAACATTAAATTAAGTGTTTATGGTATTACTAGAACTTGTTAGCTCTTTTATGACAAGAAAAAGAATCTAGCAAGCTTGGTGATATCTTTGGATATTTGTCCTCTCAAAATTTCATGTTGAAATTTGTTCTTCAACATTAGAGGTGGAGCCGGGTGGGAGGTGTTTGGGTCATGGGGGAAGATCCCACACATGGCTCTGTGCCTTCCCTACGATAATCTATCAGTTCATGTGACATCTGGTTGTTTACAAAAGCCTGGCACCCCCTCTTTTCTCTCTTGCTTCTTCTCTTTCCATGTGACATATTTCCCCCCTTCAGTCAGCTTTTGTCATGAGAAAGAGCTTCCTGAAGCCCTCACCAGAAGCAGATGCTGGCTCCAGACTTTTTGTACAACCTATAGAACTGCGAGCTAAATAAATCTGTTCTTATAAATTAGCCACCTTCAGGTATTTCCTTTATAGATATCCATACAGGTTAAGATGCTTGTTTATCATATTTCTTGATAAAAAATAAAATAAAATAAAATGATTACCAACAACAGTTTTTTCAACACCCATTTGTTTATGTTAGCAATGAAATCTGATGTTGGACTTACACAACTTAGCTTTTATTTTAACGCAGCTAGTGATTAGAAAAAGAAGTTAAATAGTAGGCACATAGGATTTAGTACTAGAGGGTATTTAACTTTATAGCTGTATTAATTGCGTTCATTTTTGAATGATGGCAGAAGATAACAAAATAAGAATGCTGTGAAAATCTACAGCTATTATCTTTTAAAATGAGTTGAAAAAATAAAAAGCATAATTGCAGTAGCTTGCCCATTTAACCAGTGAAACAAATGAGATCACCCTTTAGAGACACTACCCTGGTGATTATATTGACTGCCATTAAGTCATCGAGAAAAAGTCAAGTTTGATTTCATTTATGCAAAGACTATAATGCAAGATAACATAAAAAAAGACTAAAGTTCAAAAAGTGTGAATGAAGCACTCAGTAGGATTTTTAATAACTATGTTGCAAGTTCTACTTAATCAGGGCAGCTCACTCATCAAAGACTTTAGTTCTCTCTAGGGCCTGGCTCCATCTCCTGGTGCTGTCAAGTTTGAAGATACCCCATTACATAGTTTTATGCTCTCCTTGGGCACGGCGTAAAGACTAGGGTGAACTCCACAATCTTTCATTTCCCATGCTGGACCATGTCTGATTCCCTTTTAAAAAACAGTTGTCTGATGTCAGGTTGTCTCCAATCTACCTTCAGAGAGTGCGTGTGCACTGCCCAGAATGAGTTATCCCAGTTTGGGTGCTCCCACCTCACCGCAGGGGATGCTGGGTTCTCCATGGTCAACCAGGCAACCTGGCTCAATTATGATTCAGAGCATCCTTCCCCTCTGGGCTTGTTACGGGCTTTCTCTAGGCCATCATAGTTTTTCCTCCTCTGTCATCATCAAAACCACTCCTGGCCCCAGCGGCTTTATACACATCAGTTCTTTTGCTTCCAGGCCTTTGTTCCCAATGTGGTCTTGACCTGACAGGACTTTCCCTCTCCACTTTCCCCAGCCAGCCTTCACCACTTTTCCCCTGCTCAGTAGTTCTTCCTTGGGCACTTTTGTCTCTCAGGGCACATTGGGCCATATCTCAAGATATTTATTATCATTATAACCTGGGGAAAAACACTAATGGCATCTAGTAGGTAGAGGCTAGGGCTGCTGCTAAACATTTTCCAATACACAGGCTGGTCCTCCACAGAGAAGAACAAGGCAGTCCAAAATGTCAAAAGAGCAGAGGTACAATCTTCCCAGACCTCATTTCAATTCTCACTTCCTTGCAGTAAGAGCTGGCTCAGTCATCCTCCTTTCTTCCCTTTTAGTACTTGATATAACATCCTTTCTTCCAGGTTTCCATAGTGTAGCAAAATTACCATTTCCTTTGTCCTTTTCTCTATTAAGCAGGAGTGGTGCCTTTATTATCCATGTCTTGTCCAGCACCATGACCAAAACTTAGCATATTGTGTTTTTAAAACATTTGAGTTAGCAAATAAAAAAGAGCAATGTTGTTTTAAGCTTTATGCCTTTGCTTTTAGGCGAATAATTTGCAGAATCTAAAGATCTCTTGCTGATACCCACTGGTCTGCATCTCATCACTTTGCACTGTGTCTGTACCCTAGAGTTACTCAGCAATCATGGCATTTTCATAATAATCTTTGAATGGTAATAGCAACATGTTTAATGTTAACCAAGAGCCCATCCGTCACTGACAACAGCATTGGAACTGTTGTCTAGTTAACAGTAAAGTCACTGAAGCCAGATTGTCTGGGTTCAGGTCTAGCATCTGCCACTTGTGTGACCAAAAGCATATTACTTAAACTGTCTGTCTCAACTTTCTGTTTTAAAATGGGCATGAACACAGAACAAAACTCATAGATTTCTTATAAGGATAGTTTAGGACACTGCTTGGTACCTAGTGAGTGCTGTGTAGCAACAAGGATGGGAGAGTCATCTAGTACCAACCCTCTGCTGCTTGTCACAAGTGCATCAAGGCAGATAAATACACCTCCTGCTAAAATATTTATTGCATTCTTGAGGAGATATGGGTGAACCCATGTTAAAAGGTAAAACTATTAAAGTTTACCTATTTTGTGTCTTGATCAGACCAAAATAAAACCCTCCAGAACTCGTCAAGCTTTTCTGCAGGCAGGTGAAAGAATGTCTCATAATAAAGCCACAAATACAAAAGCCACTGATCATCCATTGTTGCCACTGAATTCTAATTTTTTTGCTTCAAACTGGCATTTTAATCATTCTGCCCATAGCAACTAATGTCCTTTAAATTAGTATTAAAAATTCATTCTTTTGGTTTATCCTCCCTGAATCAAGCTAATTAACTATCAGCTGAGAACCCTTTAAATTATAACCTGAACATGTTATACTTTCTAACTTATAATGCCTTATTTAGGCATATTTAAAACCCAAAAGGGATTGAATTAATTAATGTTAATTAAAGAGTATAGCATGGCCTAGGTGCCAGGTCGGTCTTTGGAGTATACTTGGGAAGCCATTGCTGAGACTACGTTGTTCTTCTGCAGCATATTGCTTTGGGAAAATGCCACGGTAGCCATGTAAAAAGTGAGAAAGGGAAGCCAGAGGTTAGACTAGAAGTATCACTGAACACATGTATCTGTGTTTTACAAATATTACCTATAGTAATATACATATTCTCTGTAATAAGAAACCAAATAACCAAATTAGTCCTTGATATTTTTCAAATATTTTTTAAAATATTCCTTTTATATTTTTAATCAGAAAACATTTTCTGAATGCCTTCCACATCTAAAGTTTTAGGTAGATACAGTGGGAAATACAAAAATGAGAGAGTCATCACCCAAAGAACTTCGAGTCTAGGGCAGCACTATCAATAGAACTTTCTCTAAGGATAATTCTCCTGCAATATCCACCAGAGTTGCCAATGTGTATATTTAGCACTCAAAATGTGGGTCCTGTAATTCAGGAAATGAATTTTTAATTTTATTTAATGTAAATTTAAATAGCCACATGTGGTTACTGGTTGTTGACCTGGATATCTCAGGTCCAGAAGGTAAGAGAAACTGCATACTGTTTATTTTTAATTATTTAAAATTTTTCAAAGTTTGTCTGTCAATATTTCTCTTAAGTCACAGTTGGATGTCTGTCCCTAGGTCTCTTTATCTTTTTGTCTCTCTCCCTCTATCTCTCTTTCACACACACACCCCTCTTTGTTTTCTATTTAGTGTAATGTTTGTCAGCTTAAGCTAATTTTCCTCAAAGCTGTCATTATCATCTTGGGCAGCTGGAACACGTAAGAAATTCTGGGGAAAAGATAGGAAAACAGTTGAATAATTAATTTTATGGTCTCATACCAAGGAAATGAAAAAGTATAGATACACAATAAGGAAAGGTAAAGTGGAGGGGAGATTTGGGGGACACAATTATCAACAGAAACTTAAATCTGTCCCCAAAGGGGAGTATCAGAATCTAGGAACAGGTGGAAGAGATGCTGTGAGATTTTTATGTTGAACATATAGGTTAATGGGTTATAAACTTTAAGAAAACTGATTTAACTTAAAAATAGTTAAAACATATTACACTAAAAAGTCGGAGGGTCCTTTCGCTACATAAGCCATCACTTATAATCATTATCTCACTGGACATCGGAAATTCTCTGAGTGTTCTGGGGACCAACATAGTAGATCCTGAAGTGGTTCCTAAATCTTACACGGAGTTACAACACAATTGTTATATGTATATTTTGGACAACACAATTTGAATTTTACCTTATTATTCTTAAATACAAGCTAAGATATCAGGAATGCAGTGGTGAAAAACTGGTTTGATCCAAAGCTTAACAAACCATGATGAGCAAGTAAAAATACATTCCAAGAACAATAACTTTGGCATTCGTATTTTTCAAGACATGTAAGTAAGAGACATTTTTTGGTTTTTGTATTTTTTCAATTTCAAACCTACATTCAGAGGGTGTGTTTTGTAAGTAAGGGCTAATTCCCATAAAGTTTATTAAATTTATCTCTTTTTCAAGTTATTATGTGTTCATCAAAGATGGAGTTCAGATTCTATAATTTTCTTCATTGAGCTATTAAATGCGTTCCCTTATTCACGCCATGTTCTTGTGCCTGACTTGAATAATAGCAATATCGCCACCTATGGGTCAAAAAGATTTCCAGGGTTGTTTTTCATGACCAAGATGAGGAAGAAATAAAAAGGTTTGGAGAATGGATTGTTCTGAAGAGTTGGATTCATGCTTTTATGCACTCTTTTTAATATTGGCAATTTTAGATATTTAATATTATGCACTCTTTAATATTATGCACAATTTTATGCACTCTTTTTAATATTGGCAATTTTAGATGGTAAGCCTATTCAAAAATATTACACAAGTTCCTGACTTCTCAGCTACTGCATTGAAAATAATTAATATATTTTAATGACTAAGGATGATCAGCATCAATATAAATTATGCTAGCTCAGAGTGTTTTTCAAATGCTAATTTTGCCCTAGGCAGAGCATCACAGGCTGTTGTCTCCTTTGAATATTTTACTTAAGAGACAATTCAGTCACCTATCTGAATTCTCAATTCATTTTTTGCTGTGCGTGGCATATATTCCTATTTGGCAATTCCCACTCTTCATATGTTACTACCAGCTCTCTGTAGTTAGAAAACAGATAACTGCCTTTTTAGAATTATTTACAAAATAAAGGTCATTTGGAGCCATGTGCCTAAAGAATCTATAAATTCTACTGCATGAATTTTGTGACATTGGTTTTGTTTCCTCACATAAAATTTTGGAAATTGCTTCCTGATGCACAGCTGTGTTCCTCACAGGTAATTTTGCCAAATAAGAGTTCTGGATAGGTGACTCGTTAATGACTTTTCATTTGAATTTCTCATTATTGGTTCTCATTGTTTGAATTACTTCTTATTATTTGAATGAGTGCTCCTTATTAGTGACTTCTCTCATCCTTTTACTTAATTTTAGTTTCATATATGCTAATTCTTCACACTTGAAGTAGTGTTAACATTAATAAGAAGTGTTTATGATATTGAAAATATGTGAAAGTCTATTATCATCTCTAAATCTCATAATTCCAGTTTAAGTGTGTTATGTAACAGTTACATGACATATAGTTATTTTCCCCAAATCAGCAGAATGTATTATTCTGAGTTAATGAACTTCAATTAACCAGCTAGCTTATAAAATAGTATGTACTAATTTTTAACTCATTGTAGTCAGATAAATCACACCTTGATATCTGGCAGATCCTTAAACACTAAATTACCTCCAAACTTTTAACTTTCAAGTACCATAGTCAAGTAGTTTGGAAAAGACCATGGACAATAATCTAGATTTCAAATTTCAAATTTAATTTCAAATTTCTTTGAAGCAGACCTAATAGTTTATCTGTTACTATAGATATTAATTCATTGATCAATAAAATTATAATTTATAACATTTTTATTAAAAAAAGCCCCCTTTTGACATCCATGACCCTTACTTAGAAAAATAGTTTTGCACCAGCTCTCCATAGAAAATAGTTATCACTTTAAAAAACAATCCATAAATAAAGAGAAATTAAGTTCAATGGGGAAGAGCTCAGAAAGTACAGTATGAATTTCATCTTGGAAAGAAAACCAAAGAATGTTTCTCCAGATGCTCTGTGCAGAAAAAAAAAAAAAAAAAAAAAAAAAAAAAACCTCCACAGTATAACGAACTTGGGGAAACATGTCATGTTGTAACCCTTTCTACATATTCATATTTCACCTTACAGTATTAAATATTAACAATACCACAAAGAAATATATGCCACTTTCTTTGACTCAAACTTTCCAAGTCTATTGCACTGTGGAATCCTTTCCTTTCTGAATGGCTTTTCATGTCCAACTGAACCAATTTGGCACACACTTTGATTACCACAGGATCATTCACAGATATTTGCACCTTCCCTCTTTGAAAGTCCATGATGGATTTAGACTTTTTTTACTTCTTTACACTTAAGCATCACCAGATCACCTATATTTGTCCATATAGTATAGTATAGTATAGGATAGTTGTTTTCTGTGTCATATCTGGGCTGAAGTTTTAAGGGCCACTATATGACTTCCCACATTCCCCTTTCCCTACCTTAAGCAACTGAAAGCACATATCAAAGTGTAGCCCAGGTCAGCCCATCAGTGATTGACTGATATGCAGGCCACCATGGCAGATGCACAGGAGGTGAAGAGTGAGCAAGAAATAAACTTTCTTGGATTACACCTTCAGAATCGCAGGTTATTTGTTATAGCAGCATAACTTAGCTCATTCTGAATAGTACTGGACTGCGCAGCAAAAAACTTCAAAGTACCAAAGGACTTAGAAGATTTCCAAAATGAGCCCACAGTACCAGAAGTAATTTTCACTGGGCTTTTTTCAACAGCTTCTTCTTCTTTTAAAACCTTAGACATTTTAATAAAGGAAAGCTGGATACATCAAGAATGCTCAGTTGGAGAAATTATGATCAAGCCAGAGGGTCTCTGTTCATGATTGAGCTGAAAACTATAAAATTCTTGCACGCATGAAAATACAACAGAGCAGTCATCATACACGCTATTAGCTCACCTCCTCTGACAGCTTTTCCCTCTGCACGTCATTCCCACGAGAGAAATTCCATATTGCCCTTGCTAAACTCAAAGATTAAAAGTTCATAATGTATATGTCAGCCTATAGACTTGATGAAGAGGCCAATTTAATGTTGTAATCATTTTTCCTGAAAACTACCTCTCCTTGTTTGCTCTCTGGACATTGATAAAGAGACCATTTTATTACTGTCATTGTTTGTGTTGTCATTATTTGGGGCTCCATTCCCAAATGGGGGTTCCAATTTATTTATTGAATAAACTAGAAGAAAATGGAATTCTTTAATGATTGATTGAAAAATGGAAAATTGTGTAAAGATACAAAATAACTCCTCTTTTCAGCAAGGAATTGGGTTTCTAAATAAAGAAAACTTCACAATGTTAATTTACACTTCTATTTGGCATTGACATTTTCTAAAAACATAAGAAAAAAAACAACATGAAATAATTTCTCAGTTAGCAGAACCACATTTCTGTAGACTTTCCAAACCACCTCAATCTTTAATCCCTGTATTTTTTTGTTTCTTTGTTTTTGCCTCAGAAGCCTGGAAAAACTGAATCAGCAACATAGTTTAGGTCAAACTGAAGAGAATAAGGGTTTATTTTCAGCAAAAGTCATTAAGTGCTCGGCCCTTCTGCAGAAACATCAAATCTTCAATCTTCTAGCACATGTTCCTTCCTTCATTTAAGAATCACTAAATGTTGAGTATATACTGGGAATACAAAGAAGGCAGTCAATATCTCTTCTGTTTTTAAAACAAAATCTTGGGCTGTATTTTCTAATATGGTAACCACTAGCCACTTGTCTCTATTTAAATTAATTAAAATCAAACAAAATTAAAAATTCAATTCCTCATCAGCACTAAACCTATTTTAAGTATTCAATGGCCGTATATGACAAGTGGTAACCATATTAGACAGTGCAGATATAAAGAAAACATTTCCATTATTCCACAAAATTCTATTGAATAGTGCATTCAACATAGAACCTTTCCAACACCATAGAAAACTTTCTTAGTAGTTTGGGCTCTAGATAATAAAATTTATAAATTTATAAATAGCAATATATAATGACAAATTACTAATGACAAAAGTGAAAACGTGGACATCACTACAGATCTACTGACATTTCAAAGATAATAAAGGAAGTACTATGAACAATTCTATGCCTACCAGCTTGGTGACCCAGATGAAATGGTTCCTTTCTCTATGAACCAGCTCTGCTGCTTTCTTCTCACAGGAAAAAAAAAAAGGTCCTTGGCTAGTTCTTTTGATTTTGTGTGACCATAATTTTTGGTCATTTATGTCTCTGTGGATTAATCTACCCACAGATATATTAGGCCTGTGATTAAAAAGAACACCACTATTTCCCATAGTTCTAGCTGGGGGACAAAAGTTAGCTTGATGTATGCTTTACCAGATATGAGACGTGATTCCCAGTCCTGCCAGAGGGTGAGGAGGAAGTGCCTTCATTATATTATCTTAAAATTAGAATGGCATCCAGGATGAAATACACTTTCATGAGCCTATGAACAGTATTTATCTCAATGATGGTCAGATATTGTCTTAGGTTAGATTCTCTAGAAGAAGACAGTGAGACAGGGGCTTGTGTGCAAGTGATTCAGGGCAGCTGGGCTTCTGGGAGGAACCTGTGAACAAATCAGGGCAGAGCGAGAAGAAGGCCGCCAGCAAAGTGTAATTTCATGCAAAGTCTCAACCTCAGGCTCAACTGTAGGGGCGCTCTGATTTGTTCCAGTGTGGGGCAAAATTGCTGAGATTTCATAATCTGTGCCTGTCTGTCCTTAGCAAGGGCCATCCAGCAGGGATGCTGGCTATCTGTGCATGCAGGAACCACACTGCCAGCAACCCTAGGGCAGTTCTCCAAAGAGATCAGAGGTGCCAACCTCTAGGACCCAAGCACCCTGAAGATGGGGGATGAGACACCGAAGCAGAAGAAGCTGAGGGGGACTGCTGGAATACTGACAGCACCAGCTTGGAATTTTGCTATATTATCTGTGCAAAATAGAGTGAACAAAAATATAATCAATCCCTGAAACCTGTTATGAAAAGGTAGGTCTTTTTTTTTTCTGTTAAATTCAAAGTCTCAATGAGACCATATAGTTCTTTTTCTAAAATACATACATATGTTTGTAGAGCATACATATATACAAACATATAAAGATAGATATTTCCTAGAATCATAAGACATATTTGTTTAAAAATATATTTGCATAAGTAAAATATTACTCTTGCTCACAGTTGTTATATTTCATCCCTTCAAAATTTTCCCCTAGGGAACTTTGATTAACTCTAATCAACTCATTCAAAGCCCTGATGACTTTACTAGAACGTGTTGGAACTCTTATTTTATATGCCTTCTGATACACAAATAATAAACAGATAAGATCATCAGGTCATTCATTTGTCAGGCAAGGAACAGTCAAAGCGTGTCTGCATCTGTTGCATCTTTGGTGCCTTTAAAGGCTGGTATAATTAAATGCTTTCCCTCCTCAACAAAAATCAAATTAAACAAAAAGTTTGGGCAGAGTTGCATCAAATATTTACACATTGGAAAATCAAAGAATTGGAGAAATCCTCACTTCTTAATGACTTTATTCCCATATTTTACCCTTTTAATTTTGTTCTCATTGGAGCTCAGGATTATCAATACTGAGAATAGATCAAGTGAATTTAAGTGCAACAGATCATGTATGGCACTGCTTAGCGTAGTTATTTATTTCTAAAATTTAAAATTTCAGATCCTTGTGCTCACTTCAGCAGCACATACGCTAAAATTTCAGATCCTTGAAGTATTCATATGTAAATAAATAAAATCAAAATCCATGTGAAAATTGCATATTTACTTGGGGGATAGATATATGGATTAAATAAAAAGAAAAGATTACTTTTAGGGGATAGAAATCACATGAACCCAGTTTGACAATACATATACTGATCAAATCTCTATTGGTAGTTATATCTGTTTGATTAAAAGATAAAATATGCAAATAGTTATTAAGGACTTAAATTTATTTTGTTAGACTAAACATAAACCCTGTGAGTGAAACATAATAGAGGGAGTCTTCCGTTGTTAAGAAGGCTGTGAACATCTTCACCTATTTCCTCCCCATCTAATACTAGTCTCTAGATTTAAAATGTAAGCAAAACCTGATACCATTTCACATTTTAGTATTCAAGTCTCCCCTATATGGTTGCAAAGCATGTATATTGTACGATGGTGCCAAGCTGCAGGGAAAAGTGGGGGCTGATATCTACCCACAGCCAGAAGCCAAGCTGTAGGGCTGTGCCTACAAGCAAGGGTTGCCTTTTCTTAATTAACAAATAGCAGCACAGAGGCTAACAGTAGCTCTGTTTCATCTTAACATTAATATACTTAACCAGATACTATTCTCTATATATCTGAAAGTTTCATACAGACTTTCAGCCTAGATAGAAACATACGCAACAACTTGGAAATCCAGTGAGAAATGATTAGTTATGTAATTTCAAAATATTCCAAACTTGGTTTCAAGATACCAAGGAAAAACTGTTAGCTTCACTCACACACAAATATACTCTTAAACACACACACAGATATGTTTGCAAATAGATGGAGATATACTTAGCTAGAAAACTGATTCAGATACAGGGGGAAATTTTTTTTTTTTTTTAGAAAACACATTTTATTTTATTTTATTTTTTATTAAATCATAGTTGTGTACATTAATGCGATCATGGAGCACCATACACTGGTTTTATAGACCGTTTGACACATTTTCATCATACTGGTTAACATAGCATTCCTGGCATTTTCTTAGTTATTGTGTTAAGACATTTATATTCTATATTTAGTAAGTTTCACATGTACCCTTGTAAGATGCACCGCAGGTGTAATCCCACCAATCACCCTCCCTCTGTTCATCCTCCCTCCTCCCTCCCCTCCATCTCCCTCTTCCCCAAAATAAGTATTTTGGAAATGTTTCCCAATTGATGTTGATTGTTTTATATTTACTTAAAAACATCAAGTTCTTATTAATTTGGTGGAGGATAGAAATCTATGTTTAGATTTG
>CAUYPK010059503.1:0-14979 GCA_963574355.1 Loris lydekkerianus
CCAAGCCCAGGAGTTTGAGGTTGCTATGAGCTGTGACATCAGGGCACTCTACCCAAGGCAACAGCCCAAGGCTCCAATGTGCCAAGACTGTCTCACTCTGCCCCTAAGGATTAGGGCTGTGAGGCAGTTCAGTCCCCGCCTTAAGCTGCTCAGTCACTAGGTTACTTTGTCCCATCCGTTCCTTGCTCTGGAACCCTGAGGGCGGGGCTTGCTGGAGCAGTTTTTTCACACAATGGCTTTCACTGAGCCCAGCTCAGTGGCTCATTTTGGGGCCCCAGACAATGCCCAACGTTCTCCACACTTCTGCTCAACCTCTCCCCAGGGCAGGTCAACTGAGTACCAAGTCCAAGAACACCAAAACAGTTCACAGGTAAGGCCTTTCCAGTTTGCAGTCTCACTGCTGCTTGTACTCACTATTGCTGGCGTGATTAGGTCGATTGAACACACGCAGCCACTTGCCAGTTTTCCACTGTTTTTGTTCTCCTCCTGGGGTCCAGAAGTCCCTTGCTGGCTCCCTGTATCCTCAAAGGGATGATCATAGGCAGATCCCAACGGCCAGAGATGTCTGGAGTCTTGTCTCCCCAGATTCCCTGTGCCCAGTTGCAGGGAAGCTGTTACTCAGCCACCATCTTTAATCCAAATCTGCCTTGGTTTTTAAATTCTTTGACAATTCTTTCCATTAGCATTTAGCATTTCTGAAACTGGTTCTATTCTCAGAAAAGTGTGTTTTTGTTTCAAAAGTAGTACTTTAAATACATTTGTTAAGTAGTAAAGAAAAACTTACAAAGTAGCAACCTGCGGAGTACTCACAGGCTGTTTTAGATAATTAACTTAGAAAAGGAAATGTCCTTTCAGAAAATGCATTTTAATTTATTCAAAGAACTCTCTTATATTAAAAGCAACTATTTGGTGTTCTTGATGGTTAGGTGAGATAATTTTCATTTTATTATGGCAGATGGTTTTCCTGTACCTCTTCCCAGGGCCCTTTTTAAAATGAAGGAGTTAAAGGAAAATGTAGCTGAATGTAACTGTGGGCTATTTAGTAATCAGATCCTCTACATGTGAAGTACTTAATGTTGAGATCAAATAGTACTTTAGTGTTCTTTATTAATGTAAGTAATTTCAACCTTAAACTTTGTACTAGCCTAGAGCTTGAAAGAAATCAGGCATCCCTTCTTGTTAAGTATGATACTCTCACTCTAATGATCTAATGATCTCTCTTCTCACTTATCTCAAGTTTTCTCAATTTGTGAGAGAGCAGGTTGAGCTAACTGTCTATAAATGAGTCTATAGAACAGTAGTTCTCAACCTGTGGGTTGCGGCATTAGGAAGGTTGAGAACCACTGCTGTAGGAGTTTGCTGCTTTATCTAGGTAGAAGCCATGGTCTCCTAGCCTGGGCAACAGACCAGACCAGCTTCAGACAGCTCCTGTGTACTGGTTTACTCCTTCACTGTCTGCATTGTTAAGCACAAAAGTTCTGATAGTAATTCTCATTACCCTTTTTCCCCTAGTCTACATTGTATTTCAGTGATTTGGGCATATTTTTGGATTTGCATGTGCTTTGCTCTTAGAGTACAACCTGACTCTCAATGCTTAAGTGCAATTTTTGGAAAATCTGTAGGCATTTTTTTTTTTCTCTCTCACTTTTTTCTTTTTTTTCTTTTTTCTTTTCTTTTTTTTTTATTATAGATAAAAATATGCACCATAGATGTGGCCCCACCCAAACCTCCCCCCTCCCTTCCCCTTCCTTAGTCCTTTCCTCATAGTCTTGTGGTATGGTTGGGTCACATGAAGGTTAAATGCTTTTCAATATTTATTGCTAAAGAAAAACTGTAAAGTAGCAACAACAACAACTTTAAAACTCAAAATAAAGTGCAGAAAACCACCCCCTCAAGCAGACGGCAGAAGACGACTGGAGACTACGTGTATTTGATTAGGTGCGCGCGCACCGAATCAAATAACCTGTATGACCCAAGTGTATACAGTTATTGCCTACATATTGAAAACTATTCTTAAGCATGAAGTATGGAACTAAAAAATGGAAAGAGGGGCGGCACCTGTGGCTCAAGGAGTAGGGCGCCAGCCCCATATACCGGGGGTGGAGGGTTCAAGCCCAGCCCTGGCCAAAACTACAAAAAAAAAAAAAAAAAAGGAATGGAAAGAAAACACACTAATTTAGGCTTAATCATTGAAACTGTTGTAGTTTCTTCTAACCCATCAGCAAAGCTTATCATCCTTCTAGAATTTTATTCTTTAAACATCAGTCTCACTATTACTGGATATTTCTCTGGAATTGGCCTTGAAAACCATGCTTCCCTCATGTTTAGAATATTTTTGACACTGCTTGTTTGCAAAAGTGTTGCAAAGCACATTCTCTAACATGGAGTTCCATTGACCTTTGGGGTCACAATGGGCCCAGTTCTGGTGCCCACAGTCCCTGGCCCCAGGGGCCTGCTCTGGCTGGTTCCTCTCTTAACCTCCTGATGTCTCAGCCTCTAGGGGGCCCTGGGGTTCTAAACCTGGAGGCCAGATCGTGCCACCATGGCACACAGGGAAGCTCCATGCAGTGATGAAAAGGATGGAAGAAGAGGCAGGTTGAATTTTGGGGCCTATCTGTCCTCCCCATCCAGGGACTTTTCCAAGGTAACACATACTGGAGGATGTTGAAACAGTCTCTTTTCCAGAAACAGCTGTCTGCTCTTCACTGAGTTATCATCTTGGGAATTGCAGCCCCCACTTTAAGAATGAGAGTTCATATTTAAATGCTTTCGACTTTAAATGGCTTCTCGTGGACATGGCAAAGCTGGAATATTAAAGTTTACAAAAAAATCTCAGTCACGTCTCTAAACATCTCTAATCCTCATGTACTAACATGTCAATTCTTACTCCCTGCCCCACAGTGACAGAGCCACAGCGACGAGGCAGTGCAATCACAGTCTGCTCTGGGCCTCTGATGACATCACCCAGTGAGTGAGGAAGTGACGATTCCCCTTTAGACACTCGGTGCATTTAGATCTGGGGCCAGGCCAGCTCCATGATTTGCATGGTACAGCGTAAAAGCCAAGTGCAGATCCCCCTGTCCAGCAGGGAAAAAAAAAAAAAAAAAAATGCCATTAATGGTGTGAAAATACAGTCCTTCCCATTCTTCTGCAGCCTCTCTATCAACTTGTCCCTGGGTTTTTTATTTGCTGTTTAGTATCATTCTAACAAACAAAAGGCAGAAATGTAAACCCCTAGCATGGATTTCACCATTCATCTTTTGCATGATGCCAGTTTTAGATACAAACAAAAAGCACTTACCAGCTGTGCCTGCGATTTTGGCCTTGCTGAAATTATGCAGTCCTGGTCTGCAGCTTGCACATGGGCACACATCTTGTTCTTAATGGAGAGTGGAAACACTGCACAAAAGTAATCCCAGGTTTTTGTTTCCCTTCTGGTATGCACAACAGTTCACCAGCACCCTCTGACCTACTGGTGAGGAAGGAAGGGCAGACCGAGGGAGAGTTGTGGCCACTGTCTTTCTTTTCTTTTGATGTCCTTATTTTCAGCAGGGAAATAACACAGTTGTTAAAAAAAAAAAAAAAAAAAAGGCAGGGCCCTTGGTTGGTTGTGCATCTAGGGTGGCCGTGGCCTGTCTGCATTTGCAAGCTCTGGTTTTAATGGAGAGCACAGCCTGCTAAGGTGGCCAGTGCTTTGCCCCATCAACACCTCCCCATGTGCAGGTGGTTCTCACTGGACTCCCACCACATTCATGGCCACCAATACCCTGTGCTCATGGTGTATTGCAGACACTCCGTGCCTTAGGAAGCAGGAACCATGAGGGCTCGTGATGCCCTCACCTCCTCATCTCACCTGCATGGCCTATTGTTCCATCAATTTCATCAAAAAAACACAACTTCAGAGGTAAAGTTGTTATGAGTTTGAAGATGGTGTCAGTGGAGCATCACATCAAACGCAGCATCTTTCTGGGAGTGAGGGCTGATACAAAGGCATGGGCTGCAGGCCCATGAGTCTGCTCTGCCTTGGCTATGTCCAGGCTGACCCCCTCAGCACCTCCCTCCTTTCTCTTCATTTTGCTCTTTTAATTTCGGAGTTTCGGGTATTTAATCATGATATTTAGTCAGATAAACTGGACATTTGACTAGGCTTTAAATATTCTTACTATAAGTCAATTTTTATCTCACGCTCGAGTGCCAGAGTGTTGGAAGTTTTGTCACTGGCCTTGAAATTAGCAGTGTTCATCATTTGTATCTGCTTCCAAATTATAGCCGTGGCTGAAATGAAGGAAAAATATCGAATCACTCATGCCTAAGAATAAAATTTGTAAGATGACTTAATATTTAACTGGGGCTGTCAGTATGAGGTCACCAGAAGTGGGCCTGATTAGATAGTTTTTGGAAAGAAAAGTGAATTATGTCACAAAAGAAAAGTTTACCTCCTTCATGATGAAGAACATGTCCAGGTCTTTAAGTTCACCTTTCCTCTTCCTGGATCCGCCCCATTGGGCAAGACCCTTCCCCCTCGGTGGTGGTCCTCAGGTGCCTTCCCTCCCTGCCACACTTTGCATCCTTCCTAGGGCGCAGCCGCAGCCCAGCTAGCCCTTCACTGCCCTGTTGCATGTGGCCTGCTGTCCCTGAAAGCTCTGGCCCTGTACTTTGTTAAGGGACAAAGAAGGCTTCTTTCCCTGTTGTCTTTGTATCTCCAAGCAACAAGCAAAAACACTTGTCACAGAGTAGGTCCTCAATAATACGTATGGAATTTTAAAAATTGCACATACTGTCTTCCCCTAAATCCATCCAGAAATGAAAAATGTGCTGTTATTGGTTTTGGGGGTGTACAGATGAGAGGGCTCAGACACTCGGCTCTTCTATCTTCTGGCACAAACACACTTGCTGTAGCACAGGTCCCCTTCTGCCTGCTGCTGTTCCCACTTCCGGCTTTGAAAGGGGAAAACTGTCTATTCCAAGGACCAGGTGCAAGGAAGAGTATAAAACTGACAGCAGCACAAGACAACTTTGCTTCCTCAAACATCAGCGTTTTAAAACAAAATGCATAGAGCAGTAAAATTTCTGGGACATTGTCACCACTATCTTTGAAATTTGGTAGACTTTCTTTATAGCATAACTTTACAACTGCTGCTGCATCTTAAATCTAAACATTTAGGAAATGTGAATTTCAGCTAGTATATAACAAATAAAAAAATCTGAAAAGATGGAATAGACAGTTTCCCCTATACATTCTGCTAAGTTCAGCTAACATCCAAGATACAGTATATAAAACAAAAGGATTCTGAAAAGTGGGAAGAAGATGGAAGATCAGCTAGAGGCCTCAGGACCTAGGGGAAAAGATAGTTTGGGGTTCCCTGGTTTTTCTTCTTGCCTGTACATTTTCTGTAGAGTGCTAGAGAAGATGGCAGTCTAGAAACACTAGGGGGCACAGAGAAGTCATTATTCTTACCGAAAGGACTAGGAGAAGGGCAACGTCACAAAACTTCTGGACAGTAAATGCTGGACTCCAGCCAAAAGTAGAGATAATTAAGACTTTTCACCACTGCCCATTAGCAAAAAGACTCTCTTCTTCCATAGTATCATTGAAGTCCCCTTGGGGGCGGTAATGCAGCCCCCTGCCAGCTGCAGCCTGGGTAGTGCCAGCAAAGCAGGGGCTCTCCCTCCCATCACCACCCTGCAGTGAAGAGCACCTCTTCATCTGTCTGAATGTAGGTTCCTCTTTCATCTGGCAGTAATGGAGTGACCTTTCCCTTTCCCAATGGCATAAAGAATCCAGATAACAAGAGTATTTAACTAAGATCCAGAGCCCCAACACAATACCCAAATGTCCACAATTCAATCCAAAAATGACTTGAAGCAAGAATAATAAAATGTGAATGAGAAAACACATTCAACAAATGACAAAACTGAGAGGAGATGTTGAAGTTACTTTTTCAGCAACCAACATAATGCTTCCATGAGTAATTATAAAGACACTTGAAACAAAAAAATGAAAGTTTTAGCATTAAAACATGAGGTAACAAATTTTAGGTCTGAAATAATAGTTGAATCAAACACTTGACAATGAGACTCATTAACAGAATAGAGTAGGCAAAGAAAAGATTTGCTGAATTTGAAGACAAAACAATAGTAATTACACAGTCGATCAACAGAAAAAAAGACTAAAAAACAAATTGAGCAGAGCCTGAGGGCCCTGTGGTAGTGTAAGAAACTAGCTAACATTTGTGTTATTGGAGTACTAGGAGAGGGGAAAGAATAAGAGACTGGGAAAATACTCAACAAAGTCGTGGCTAAAAACATCACAATTTTTGCAGATGACAGACCAAGTGAATCTGAAATAGAATGAACACAAATCTATACCAGGACATCATATTCAAACCCCTGAAAACTAAAGATAAAGAAAAAATCCTGAGAGCAGTGAGAAAAAAGGACCCCTGGTTATGGAGGTTATATGCAATTAGAATGAGAGGATATTTCTTATTAGAAATGACAGAGGCCAGAAGGAACATTTTTCAAGCGCTAAAGGAAAGGAACTGTCAACCCAGAATTCTATACCCAGTGGGACATCATGGCATTCTCAGATAAAGAAAATGAAGAGAAGTTGTTGGTGGCCTACCTACCCTAAAATAAATACTGCAGGAAGTTCTCTGAACAGAAAAGAAATCATAAAAGGAGGAAACTTGGAACATCAAGAGGGAAGAAACGATATAGTAAGCAAAATTATAGATAGATACAACAGATTTTCCTTCTGTTGATTTCAGGCTGATTTTTAAGATAAGAGAATGAACTAAGGTGATGAAAATATGGTGCCAATAACTGAGACAGTAAGCAAACCCTGGGTGGTAAGCCAGTACTGGGGGCCAATCCACGGCCTAGAAGCATCGTCCCATAACCAGAGCATGCATGCCAGAGTCTGCGGTGCTGGGCCGTACACAGCAGTTGTAGGACCAGGGAGCAAACTGGAGTTTGGCATCCCAAGAATAGGGGTCTGTTCTAATAAGTTCCCTGGATTTGGATGGAGACCTGAAAAGACCACAGGCTATACTATAGGAATAAAAGTTGTTTGGAAAGATATCAAGGCAGTTTCAAATCATGCCTCTCCCTAAAATGGAAAAATAAAGCTCGGCTTTGTAAGTTCTCTAATCAGCTACCAGAAGCAAAGAGCAGTTAGTTCTCTTCAAAGGACGTGACGATACTTTATGCCTCAAATTATTTTACATTTTAATGTGTTTCATAGTACATATTTAATTAAAAGAAACAAGTGACTGGGAAGAAAATGCATTTATATGCATACCAGCAGAAATGACAAAAAGTAGAAACAGAGAGAAGATAGATCTATCACCATGGACTCTGAAATAATCTGTCTTAGTATTTTCAGAGAAATCAAATACAAGACAAAGGACTTGACTTGGAATTTATAAGAACACATCAAATGAAAAGTCTAAAAGTTAAAAAATGTAATAAATGAAATTAAGTACTCAGAAGATGGGTTAAAAATAGAATACAGAAGAAAACAAAGTACTGCAAGACCCACAAAAAATGTTCAGAATGATGATAGAAGCAAAAGAATAGAACAAAAATAAGTCTAAAGAAATGAAGACCAGCAATTTTCTGAAAATGAAAAAGATACCAAGCTGCTAATTATTAACAAATAAGTTTATGAACAAGCATCATTTTAAAAAATACTTTGACATCATAGTAAACAGCTGAAATGAAGAGGAGTGAAAAAACTTAAATGCAACCAGAGAAAAAACAGAGATTACTTTCAAAGGACCAAAGATAAAATGAACAGCTGGCTTCTAAGTAGAAACAATAGAAGCAGAAAGACTATACATTTGAAGCACTAAAACAAAGTAATTTGAAATCCAACATTATACATTTTTTGGAAGTAAGAGTGAAATATATTTTTATATGAATAAACCTAACACAATCCATCACTCTTAAATTTGCACTAAAAAGTGTCTTTTAGGGAAAAGGAAGATTATCTCAAATGAAGGTTTAGGATATAGGAAGGAGCAAAGGAAATAAAAGGTAAAGATTTAGGTGAATCCAAATAAATATTGACAACATAAGAAAATTACTAAAATGTAAAATGGGTTTAGAATGAAAATAAATGGTGAAAATGGCATGATAAAGGCGCACATTTCATAATGGTAAAAAGCTCAATTACCAGGAAGATGTAATAATCACAGATCTGAATTCATCTAATAGGATAGCCTTAAAATATATAAATATGAAGCAAAAGTGAAAACTAAAAAAGAATGTAGACAAATCCATCACTGCTGAAGATGTTAACACAGTTTTCTAAGTAACTGAGAAAAAACAGACAAAAAATAATGACAATCCCTAAGGGCATAAAAAATATTAGGAAACAAGACCCAAATTTTTAGAGTATTATATCTAACATCTAAAAAATACATTTTGTTTTCTAGTACATATAATCGCTTATAAAAATTTAGAGTATCCTGGGTGATAAACCATGTTTAAAATTATTTTTGAAGATTAAAATCATATAAAACAAGTTTTTTCAAAGGCAACAGAATTAAGATAGAAATCAGAAAATTAGAAAATTTCCAATCACTTATAAAATAAATAAAAATTGTGATATATTTTGACTTGATTGTAATTTAAAATAGTTTGTCCATTTCAAAATTTGTAGATTTGGCTAGAGACATCTGTGGGTTTGTTTTTCAAACTATGAATGCATGCATTAACTATAATAAAAGAAAGGCTTAAAATCAATGTGGTAAATAAGCATTTTAAGAAATTAGAGAAGTAACAGTAAATAAAACTGAAAAGGTGGAACAATAGAATTTAAAAAAAAAGAAAAACTAACAAAATAGAAAATAGACACAGAGGTTCACCAAAGTTAAAAGTTGGTTTCTTTCAAAGACTAGCACAACTGATAAATTCTTAGTTAAATTGGTCAAGAAAAAATAAAAATGAGACAAATAACCATTACCAATAATTAGTGAGAAACGTCACTGTAGATCACATGTAAATGCATTTATTTAAATGGTACTAGGACTGCAGCCATCTAGAAAAGCAGAGGTAGGTGTGATGTGTATCTCATGATGCTCACCAAATGAAATTGCTGAGACAGCAGATTTAAAAATAAAAATTGAGAATAATTGCTGAAAATGATAGTGTTTCTTTATAAGTTTGAAGTCTTGCTCCAAAGGTAAAACCAGGAAGCAACAACAACAAAAAGTGTTTGGGATCTTATCTCGGGGAGGCGGGAGATAATCTTCCTTATAAGTTAAAGTTTCCTAAAAACAAGACTAAAACAAATGGTAAAACTGACAGGTTTAAGGAAAGTAGAAAAAGGAAATGAGTGAAGCATTCATATTATGGGAATTGGAAATGGCCTTTAAATGCAGGAAAATATGCCAATCTCCAATGCTCACAGGAGAAACAGAAATTGAAAATTCTCTGACGCAATGTTTTTTGCTACAAGATTTGCACCCACCCAAATGAAGCTCCGGAGAAGACCACACCCCCACAGGCTGCCTTTGGGTCTTTAGGCGCGCTCTGCTCCTTCAGTGGGTATGTTGGCAACTCCCTCAAAATCACAGATGCATAAATTCTTTTAGAATTAGTGCTTCTCATGATTAATCTTACAGTCTGAATTCCTGCTATGTAACCTAAGAATGAACTCATTCATTGTGGCCTTCTTTATAACAGCAGAACATCAAAACAGCCTCAATGCCCATTAATAACAGCAGACTAGTGAAGTAAATCATAGTGAATCTGGAAAGTGGAAAAAATCACTGAGTATTGACAGAAAACCTCTAAGATATTTATTTTAGTCAAATAAAACAAGCTACAGACAATCCATAATACATAGAGACTTACGTTTTAAGAAAGGTTCATCTCTGCTTAACAGACAGGTAAAAATTATAGAAGGATATGAAAAAAGGAAGACCAGTGGGTCACGCTGTGGTCACAACGTTCATATTAGATTCACCATGAATGGAAACCCCTTAGCCCACCTTCAGAGGGAGCTGTTTCCTAAAAGCCCCGAGTGAGGAGGACACAGCCAAATAACCACCACCCAGGTCATGCACTGTGGCAGGCCCGTGTCCTAATCATGTACGTACTCGGAAAAAAAAAAAAAAAAAAAACATATTCAAAAAAAATAGCATGTATTCAAAAAAAAATTAAGAAATAAAAAATAATAATATAATAAATTTTAAATACAAGGATTGGAAAGAAGGGAGTAAAGCAGTCATTACTTACAGGAGGTATAATTGTCTCCATAGAAAAGGTCAAAGAATCTACAAATATTTAACTCATTTCCTTCCAACTTGCTTTCACTGCAAAGAGTAACACATTTCATGTCATATCTTTCCTTAGACCAATCCAGGCTAAACCAATCTGAGCTGAGTCAGATCACTTCAGGAGTTTTCTGAGTATAATTCCTGTATTTTTAACGCCTACTATATGCTTCTGATTTAATAAAAAAAATTAAGAGAAAAAAATAAAGTATCATTGAATGTTTTTATATGTCCGTTTGATCTATCTACTTGGACTACAAAATCCCAGACCACAGGGTCGATACCTTACATTGCTTTTTAAGGCCTATGAACTGTCTCAACACATGAGCAAACACTTTCTATTCAAAAATGTGCCTGTTTTAAACAATACTTGCATTGAGTTAAATTAACATGATAGGTCCCCAAAGTCCTAGAACCTAGATTTTATGATGTGATCAAGCTCATGCAATAATTCAGACAAAGTGTGGCCTCCAGACAGTGGCTTCTCTATCACCTGGGGACTGAAGAAGTGCAAATTCTAGGACCCCAATCCAAACCTGCAGAACCAGACACTCCTGGTGTCAGACCAGCAATCCGGTTCACCAAGCCCTGCAGGTGATTCTGACACACACTAGCAGTGGAGGGCTACTGTGCTAGCAACCAAAGTCCATCTCCGTCATCAAACAAAGAAACAGGATGACGGAGCTGTCACAGAAAGTTGATGATCTGGAATAACTTCTTTCAGGCAGTTGTTGGTGACAGTTCTGTGTTACAGCCTTGTACTCATTCAATTCTTTTTTGAAAAGATGCCCATGATTCCCATCTCTAACATATAGGGTTAAAGACACAGGTACCTTGGAGTCGAGGAATTCCTATGGAGCATGGCTTTTTGAACTTTGCTATTCGTAGACTTTCACGTGGAGGGGTTGCTAAAAATTGGGTTCTAACCTTGAAATTGAGTTACACTGGCTCAAGAGTGATTCTTAGCAATTTTTAAAAATAAGCAATTGAATGAATACACTGCAGTTGGACGAGGGGCTGCATTTGAGACTCACTGCTCTACAATCTTGTTGCACAGATTGTGATTACATGCCAGTGGCATTGGAATCATCTGAGAGATTGTTTAAAATTCAGAATCAGGTGGATTTGAAATCCTTGTTATAGCCAATTCCCCAAAACATTTGTTAGCCATACTAATGTTTGAAAAGCACTTTTATAGGCAATTCATGAGAATGAGTTCAGTGTTTATAATATAGAACCCCAGCCTAAAAAAATAACATGATTTCTAAACAACTAATTGTCATTCCTAGCTTTCTGTTAAATCATATCACTTTTATTCTTCTTGATTTCTGATTTCTTTTCCTCTTTCATATCTGTAGTTCTAGAGGAGGGGAAACCCTAATATGTAATATGCTTATTACAGTACATACATAAATAATAAATAGCTCTCATTAAAGCTCAATGGAAAATATACAGCATTACAAATGAAACTGATGCAATTAACAATAATTTATGTGGAACCCTGTATGTTTTAGTATAGCAAAATAAATTAGTCGATTGTAGAAAGTTAATAATTAATTTGAGATGCTTATGGTTAAGATATTGGCCCAATGATGTATTCTATTTTCTTTCTAGAACTTAATATTTACATAATTTGGATGTTGCTTTAAAAAGGGAGAGTATTTTAAACTCTTATAATTGGATCTATTTCTATTAATTTATAGTCAAGAGGGGTACATTTATTTGAGATAGAGAAATCCCATTTGCATCACATTAACATTTTACTAAGAGAGACAAAACGTTTGCACTTATTGATATAAAGATTGCAAGTCTTGGAGTACATGGTTTTGAACTGATTTTCATATAAGCAAAAATTTTAATCAAAAACAAATAAAAAAAAATACAAGGCCATAATGGCTCACACCTATAATCCTAGCACTCTGGCAGGCAGAGGTGGGTGGATTGCTTGAGCTCCATCTCCACTCAAAATAGAAAAACTAGCTAGGTGTGGTGGCACATGCCTATAGTCCCAGCTACTCAGAGGCTGAAGTAAGAGGATCACTTGAGCCCAAGTGTTTGAGGTTCCTGTGAGCTACGATGCCACAGCACCCTACGGAGGGTGATAGCATGAAACTCTGTCTGGAAAAAAAAAAAAAAAAAAACACAGCAATTTGGATGGTCAGCTATTTTTTCTTACTTGCTGTCATTCTAGTATTTTTTTTTCTTTAGCATTCAGGACAGTCTGGCAGCTCTTAGCAATATGAAAAGACTAAGAATGTCTAGCATCTCGGAACTGACGATGTGTTTCAACACTGCAGTAGCTTGATAAGAAACTCCGCTTCCTGAGGGGATGAAGAATGGCCGAAAACCCTCTGGAAAGGAGAGAGGTGGAGATAAGCTCAGAGATTTGTGGCATACGGGAGGAAGAGGTGGGAGGGACTGCTGCCCTACAGATATGAACAAGACCATCAGCATCAGACATTCCATCCCTGCGGAGTAAAGACCACCACACAACTGCAGATGCTCTTGGTGGGGACTCCCCTGAAGATCCAGGGAGTGATCCTCATTCTTCCTTAGGGTCCCGAAGTGGGAAGGTCAAGGGAGGCTTGACCTCTTACAAGACCTCCTTTACAAGAAAGGGAGCGGGACAGGTGGGAGCCCCAGGAGCCTGCCAATGACAAACTACCCCTTTATTAAATCTCCCATCACAGAGATTTTAAAGGAAAAGACAAAGGCCTTTTTTTTTCTTTAATCATAGCTGTGCATATTAATGCAATCATGGGGCACCGTGCACTGGTTTTATATACAATCTGAAATATTTTCATCACACTGGTTAACATAGCCTTCTTGGCATTTTCTTAGTTACTGTGTTCAGACATTTATATTCCACACTTAGTAAGTTTCACATGTACTCTTGTAAGATGCACCTTAGGTGTCCCAACAATTACCTTCCCTCCACCCATCCTCCCTCCTCCCCAACCCTCCCTTTCCCCCTTTTTTAATGGAGAAACTTGCTTTCTTAAATTTGCATTTTCGTAGACAGAGAAGAACTAAAGATTGGTTAGTTTTCAGATTAAAGAAATGTAGGGTAAGTCCATATCAAATCTGGGAAATGCTGAGGATGAGGATGAGGCTGGAGGCGGTATGAAGGGAAACTTAGAAAGGGTGGTGCACTGTGCTAGGAGCCCAGCATCAATTTTATTTTAGGGAACTTGCTTCATCTTTCTGGCACCAAGTTTGCTCATCCCAAGATAAATTGGACTAGAAGATCCTGAATGTCACTAGCATTTGTCTTTATTTTCCAAAGAACAATAAATAAAAAAGAAAATGAGTAATCTATATTTTCCCTTCAACTACTTTTAAAATTACCACCCTAGGCTTACAGGTCTGGAGTTATTTTCTGTGATTCAGGGAATTAAAAATAAAATAACAAAAAACAATTTACGGAAAGGGAAAAATCATTTAGGCAAAGCAATAAAATCATTGTTTAGTGATGAAGCTCCAGGCTTTGGGGGTTTTAAGTGGAATTTGAAGCTGCAGAAATTCTATATTTCTTACCACACACTTAACTCATTCTGTCAAAGAAGTAGTATCCTGTCTTTAAAGGGCTGCATTAATTTCTGATATCTTCTAGGTAATATAGCAATTATATTATTAACTGCACATGAATTTTATGTTTAAGATTGGAAAATGAAATGAAGTAATTGTTAAGTTCTTGCCTGAAGACTTGAGAACACCTGCATGGCTCAGTGAAGGCCTTTAGAGTGAATTCCACCAGGAGTGTGCACATGAGTAATGATTGTTGATAGAAATAAAATAAATCCACTTAGTTTAAAAGTGCCAAGTGGTAATAATGAGTGAGCATAGATGCATCTAGATAAAGTTAGCTTAAAATATGATTATAAGCTATTTAACAATTTAGGTTTTAGAAGAAATTTTATATTTCAAACAGTGATCTCTCTTTTTTTTAAATTGTTGGGGATTCATTTAGGGTACAATAAGCCAGGTTACACTGATTGCATTTTTAGGTAAAGTCCCTCTTGCAATCGTGTCTTGCCCCTAAAAGGTGTGGCACACACCAAGGCCCCACCCCCCTCCCTCCTTCCCTCTCTCTACTCTTCCTTTCCCCACCCCTCCCTCCTTCTTTCCCTCTCTGTTCTCCCCTTCCCTCACCCCCCCGTGACCTTAACTGTCATTAATCATCCTCATATCAAAATTGAGTACATAGGATTCATGCTTCTCCATTCTTGTGATGCTTTACTAAGAATAATGCCTTCCACTTCCATCCAGGTTAATACGAAGGATGTAAAGTCTCCATTTTTTTTAATGGCTGAATCGTATTCCATGGTGTACATACACCACAGCTTGTTAATCCATTCCTGGGTGGGTGAGCATTTAGGCTGTTTCTACATTTTGGCCATTGTAAATTGAACTGCAATAAACAGTCTAGTACAAGTGTCCTTATGATAAAAGTTTTTTTTTTCCTTCTGGGTAGATGCCCAGTAATGGGATTGCAGGATCAAATGGGAGGTCTAGCTTGAGTGCTTTGAGGTTTCTCCGTACTTCCTCCCAAAAAGGTTGTACTAGTTTGCAGTCCCACCAGCAGTGTAAAAGTGTTCCCTTCTCTCCACATCCACGCCAGCATCTGCAGTTTTGAGATTTTGTGATGTGGGCCATTCTCACTGGGGTTAGATGGTATCTCAGGGTGGTTTTG
>CAUYPK010059504.1:0-12685 GCA_963574355.1 Loris lydekkerianus
ATTTTTTGAGTCAGATGCCGTATCTTTGAGTAACTTCTGTTTGCAGGGAAGGTACACGTTGGCCTATTTTTATTTATAAAACCTCTTTTGATCTGTTGTTTCATACACAAATGGCTTATGCTGAGTGACTAGCTTGGGCGACAAAGTTCCTGGGAAGATCCGGTGTCCCTTCATGGCTTTTCATGGTCCCACAGAATAGTTGTAAGTTACTTCAATAACAGATATTTCTTGAAGAATTATTACATCTAATATACATACCAGATGCTGTTAGAGGCACCAGAAAAGATTCAGTTCTCTCCCTAGATACCGAATTCTTGAGTCAAACATTAATCTCTGGAAGCTTCTAGATGATTCCCTATGCTCTTGTGGAGAATATTATAGGGAAATCTAATATCAGAGGGGCTTTCTTTTTTGGTAATTATTTTTTCCCTAGACTTGTTGAGCCCTTTGGATTTGCAGGCTCAGATCTATGCTCAACTCAGAAAAGAATGCCTTTGCCCCACCTTCAGGCACCCCTATTAACTTTCCACTGAGTCTCCATTCTTCTCCCCCCGACCTCAGATCTTCTCTTAATATTTGAACCTGCTTGGTTCTCCCTTTGTATTTACGAGAGGTTCTCATGCTTTTCACGTTTTGTGTTCTTTGCGTGCAGTGTCAGTTCCGTACTTTGTAGCTTCCAGTCCTGCTTTTTCTCTGCATTGTGCTCTGGTTTTGTTTAATAATTACTCTTCTCATCTAGATCCTCTGCCTCTCAACCTCGTGAACACCCTGACCGTTCACTCCTTCCCTTCCTCTCTCACTCACTGCCTTAGTCATCCACTCATTCCTTCCTTCTCTTATTCACTCACTCAGTTGGTGTTGGTTGATGCTTTGGGTTGCATTCCTCGTCTTAAATTAGGTCAGCCTTTTCTCAGAATGGGTATGCCACTGAATGAACTCAGGAGGAGTTGGGTTTCAGGAACAACTAGAACCAAGAACTTGAATGCCTCCATGATTTTATCTTCTGATTCACTCTTACCACTTTCTCTGCAGAACAGCCTCCTTATCCTTTTGGTCTATGTGACCAAAAGGACTAGCCCTAATCCAATAATTTGGAGTCCAGGTTCTTTTTTTTTTTTTGCAGTTTTTGGCTGGAGCTGGGTTTGAACCTGCCACCTCCAGCATATGGGGCCGGCGCCCTACTCATTTGAGCCACAGGCGCCGCCCAAGTTCAATAATTTGGGAAGGAGACACAGTGATGTAGCTTAGATCAGATTCTGGCCTTGGACCAGTCAGCTCTGGCCAGAAGGATGTGATCATGTAAAGACATGGTTGTTCCTTCAGGAATTGTATGGATGGAATAAGGAGAGAAACGTGGAAAGGGGATGCTGAGTACAAAGCTCCAGAGACTTCCACATACCTGTTCTACCATCATAGGTAGCGGGCTTTTTGCTTGGAATACTAAATATATATTTATATATGTATGTATGTATATATCTATCCCTAAACTCAGGCTGCTTACAGCCATGTCTTTGAAGATGAAGGTGCCAACAAATAATTGTGTGAAGAGATGCTGGTTTTGTAGTAATGGAGGTACGTGTTAGATAGGAGTAAAGAAGAGGTGGTCGTTTGCTTAGGACAGGCACAACCAGCCCCTGCCAGCGGTGATGGCTGCACAGCTGAGCATAGTGTAGGCCTTCAACAAATACATGAGCCAGTTGAACTGTTAGATATTCTGGGGACTAGGAAGAGCCTTGGAATTTTCTAAGTACAAACATTTTCATTAAGAGTCCTCTTTATCGGAATGCCTTTTAAAAATTATTAGTTGTGTTTCATTTACAAAGCAGAAAGGAAGGACCCACTTTGACCTTTGTTAAGTGTCACCAACTTGTCATGTTTTAGAGAATTTGGATGATCTAAATTTTAATTCCCTTTGATAGCTCTCTGAACTGGTTTAAAAGACCCCATGCAGGGCCAATTCATTTATTTATTTTATAGTTCTTGTGGCCTGGCACCTAAATGCTTTTGTTGATCACACATTTCTCGGTTGTAATTTGGAGACTTCGTCTTGTTCTTTGTGAAGGGCAGTGGCCTTCCTCAGAGCTGTAGGGTCTCATAAGTCAGCGTCCTTCTCTGAGCTCTTTATCGTACAGAGCATCATTTTTCCATCTCTTTTTACATTGAGTGGGCTCTTTGTCTCTTATTTTGTACAAATCTGCTTTCTTTAAGCGCAGGGCCTCAAGCTGAGGTCAGTGTGCCGCAGTCTCACTCTGGGCCTTGCCTTTCTCGTCCACACCTCCCTGGGCTTTTCCTCTTCCTTAATCTCTTCTCTCTATCCTTGCCTACACTAACTTTGTTAAAAATTATACTTTTTCGTTTGAAATAATTGTAGTTTCATAAGAGTTAATTTAGAGAGAAACCGTGGACCCTTTTCCAAGTGTTTTCCAGGGGCGATATCTTATAGCACAGTGTCATAAGTAGGACATTGACATTGCACAGTCCAGACAGTTGCCCTTAACATTTTGACGTGTAGGTTCCTTCTCATTTTTTCTTTACCCACTTCATAGATTCCTCTCTCCTTGTTCTTTTTACTTGTGTCTTCATTGCCTCGGGGATTTAACTGAGTCTAGGGGTCGTACAGATCTCACCTTCTCTTTGATGGCTTGTCAGAGCTTCTAGGGGCAGCAACTTCTGAGCACAGAGTTCTTCCTGAAATGACCTACCCTGAAAATCATTGGAAGGCTCCAGGGCCTTAAATTCGTGTTCGTGTCTGGTCTACTGTGAGCTCTTAAAGGTGAATCGTGTACAGGGACTGATATGGTATTAATCTTTTGAGACTCAAGGGCCATAATCAAAGGTCCTTTTCTCCCCAAAAGGACAGTTCTGCACAGAGGATGTGGATGAGTGCCTGCTGCAACCCAATGCCTGTCAGAATGGGGGCACTTGTACCAACCGCAATGGAGGCTACGGCTGTGTGTGTGTGAACGGCTGGAGCGGAGAGGACTGCAGCGAGAACATCGACGACTGTGCCTTCGCCTCCTGCACTCCCGGCTCCACCTGCATTGACCGCGTGGCCTCCTTCTCTTGCATGTGCCCAGAGGGGAAGGCAGGTAAGACCAGCAGGACAGAGCTGAAGAACAGGGGAGGGACAGGACTTCTGCCTTCTTTGTCATCCCGATAGCTGTGTTTTATGAATTACCATCTGCAGGAACATACCACTCAGGACTGTTCCTCTGGAAATGTAATCTACTGGCCATAGTGCTGTGGAGTTAGTCTTCTTCCTTACAACTGGATCTCTCCTCTCAACTCTATGTATTTTAGTTTTTCATTCCAAAAAAGGAAAGGTCCCCTTTAGTAACCATGACTTTGGAGCATCTGCTGAAGTCCTTAAGATCTTAAGCTGAAAACCACCTATGGTATTATGACTAATAAATGGATTCACAGACTTTATTTTAAGAAGAAATAATATATTTACTCAAAAGGAGTTGGCAGAAAAGAAGCATGGAAGTGCCTTTCACTTCTCAGTGTCTGACGCATACCATGGCAGTTGGTTTTGCATGTTGACTTGTCTGTCCAGCTTAACCAGATATATGAAAAGTGCTTTGGGGGGGAAGGTCACTTCCTGATCTTCCCCCTTTGGCATATGACAGTTTAAGGAAAGATTTTTACAGTCTGTAAAGTTAACATTGCTCAAGCCTCTCAATTTAACAGTTGCTAGTTCTAAGAGTAGGAGAGCACTGTAGGGAGGAATGAAATGGAAGAATAGTTTAGCTGAAAGAACTTCTATCCAGCAGTTTTGAAATGTCCTTATACCGTGCCTTTTCAAACCCCCCTCCCTCCAGCTTTGTGGAAGAAGCGTTAGTTACCTGTTTTTAAGTTAATTGCAGACTGGAAAATCCAGTTCCCATGTGAACTACACAAAACAGGAAGCCTAGTAAATATCTTTAGAGACCTAGGGACACCTGAGCCAGGAATGTTGCTGCTGTTAAAAACGCTGCCCTAGTAGAGACTAATGACATTCAGTTGCTTTTTTCTTCTAAGGCAAGTGAAATGTTGGTGGCCCCATGATCATAAGGTAACAGAATTTTGGGAAAGTAGGATGCCAGACAAAATACAGGATGTGTAGCCTATTTGAGACATACTTACACTTAAAAAGTTAATCTGAAATTCAAATTCAACTGGGCTGATTCCATTTATTTGCTAAATGTGGTGCACTTTTAGTGTCTAACTTCATTTTCATGTCTTCCTCTTCTTATTTTCTGGGCTGTAGACATCTCTGCCCTGGAGGGGAGGTCTAGCTGAGGGCTCAGTTGTCAGAACCTTGGGGTGGTCTGGAGTAGCTAGTTGCTTTGCTGATGGCTGCAGCATGTCCCCCAGGTAGGATCAGGCAAAGGGGAAGCTGCCTCATCTCCATGTTGGATTGTGAAGGTTTTCCCTCCTTGGTGAAAGAGAAAGCTCTTCCCCAAGTGAGGGACATTTTCTCTTAGCTCTTCTCTGCCCCACCCTGTGACAGGTCTCCTGTGCCATCTGGATGATGCATGCATCAGCAATCCTTGCCACAAGGGGGCACTGTGTGACACCAACCCCCTGAATGGGCAGTATATTTGCACCTGTCCTCAAGGATACAAAGGGGCTGACTGCACGGAAGATGTAGATGAGTGCGCCATGGGTGAGTACACTGAGGCTTTGCTTAGCAAGTGTTGAAACTGAGCATATTTTACTCTTCAAAGTGTGTCACACCAAACCTCAGGTTTCTCCTATTCCATGCTTAGTGTTTATAATGAACCCTTTCAGTGTCACGGTAGCATGTACTCCATTCCAGGAATGAAGAATATAAGATGTCTATACTTGACTCTTAGTAGAATCCCTACCTCCATGACAGTTTGAGGAGAAACTGAAATAGCAAAAATGTGCAAGAGTTGAGATTACTTTAGTATTTAGTATTATTTCTTTTTTGAAAGTTTAGGAAGAAAATAGAAAATTGATAGTGAGCTTGTTAAAGACCTGGCTCTGATGTTATAAACATCAGACCCTCTTTTTTTTTTTTTTTTTTTTTTTTAAGACAAAGTAAAGCTCTGTTGCTCTGAGTAGACTACAGTGGTGTCATAGCTCTCAGCAGCCTCAAACTCCTGGGCTCAAGTACTCCCTCTGCCTCAGCCTTCTGAGTAGCTGGGATTGCTGGTGTGTGCCATGGTGCCAGCTAAATTTTGTGATTTTAGTAGAGATGGGGTCTCGGTCTTGCTCAGGCTGGTCTTGAACTCTTGAGTTCAAACAATCCCCCCTCTCCAGCCTCCCAGAGTGCTAGGACTACAGGTAGGAGCCACTGTGTCTGGCCACTGTGCTAGGTCCCCTTTTATAATCCACATTTGTGGAAACTTTTTCAAAGTGCTTTGATCCCAGTAATCGGTGTTTTTGTCTTGCAGCCAATAGCAACCCTTGTGAGCATGCAGGGAAATGTGTGAATACGGATGGTGCCTTCCACTGTGAGTGTCTGAAGGGTTATGCAGGACCTCGTTGTGAGATGGACATCAACGAGTGCCATTCAGACCCCTGCCAGAACGATGCCACCTGCCTGGATAAGATTGGAGGCTTCACATGTCTGTGCATGCCAGGTATATGGGCCCAGTAGAGAGGGGGATCGCACTGTACTTCTCTTAGCAGAAGAGTCGGTGTACAATAGTAATTCCATAGTTCTGTTAACAGTTAGTTCCTCATGCTGACTAGGGGGTATAGGAAGTCAGCATTCTCAGGCAAACCCCTTACTTGAAGACTGAGGCAGTGCTAAAATCCTTAAAGCTGTGTAGACCAACTTAAATAAGCCTGTTATGTCAAAATCCAGGTACATGTAATAGAAAATTTCAGCAACGATTTACTATAAGAATCCTTTATATAGTGAGCTTTTCTGATCTCCTGGTCTATTACAATACCCCATCATTCCATTTATAGAAATACATTTAATGCCAGTTATATAGGAACTTGCCATTTATCGAAAATGAGGCACATGTTTAGTTCTATTGTAGAGCTTTTCTGCAGAGACCATGTCTTGAATCTTCAGAGGATGCAGCCATATCCAGTTTCAGACGGCAGCTAACCTTGGCTACTCTGCCTAATTAAGGATGCTGGCTGCTCTAGCCTGGAAGGGCCTCTTGACCTTGACCAGCACCCTGAGAGCAGCCATAGCTCCAACTTACTGGTCTTTGGGAACATAGAATGGGGACACTTTGGGCTGGGCATGGTCCTTAAATCGTGGATTGGTCACAGAAAGTGTGGAACAGTATTTGTTTACATGACAAGGTCTTCCCAGTGTCTTTATGGATGTCTCATAGTCTTCCACAGTTCTGCTAATGCTCAGAGGAACTTGTTCCCATCAGGGTAGGAGCCCCTTTCTCTTTGCAGAAGTGTTCATGCTCGTAGAATATATAGCCACCTTTGCAAATTTGCGCTTTTCTTGGCTGGACTATGCCTTTCTCTCCTTCTAAGCCACTTGTGCGGTCCATTTCATTCAGGTTTCAAAGGTGTGCATTGTGAATTGGAGATAAATGAATGTCAGAGCAACCCTTGTGTGAACAATGGGCAGTGTGTGGATAAAGTCAATCGCTTCCAGTGTCTGTGTCCACCTGGTAAGTCCCACCCCCTGCCTCTGTTTTCTCTTAAAGTATAAAGACAACTGACCACAGAGAAGGGAGGACAGACAGAATGTGTGTGGGCCGTACATGAGGAAATCATTAAAATGAGTACTTGGTGATAGGAGTGTGTGTGTACAGAAGTGGGGAATTTGTTTTAGCTAGTATATCTTCCAGATCCTCTGTGGCCAGAAGTCCAAGTCTATTCTTGAATGGCCCATGACCTCTCTGTCTGTGTATATATTTCAAAATACTCATACTTCACAAAAGTCTTAGTTGTAGGCTATTCAGGATTTTATTTTTTCCCATGGGTCATATTCTTGAAGGCACTCTATGAGATTATTATTTTTAGACATTTCACCCCATGAGTTCAGAAATAGACAACACATGTCAATTTTTTCCAAGATTTTCTGTCTTTCCTCTTTTTTCCCCAAGCTATGGTTGAATATATGCCAAACTGTCTGCCATAGATTAGGGCCTCTCCCATTGTTCTTCAGAGAAGAAGATTCCTATTGCCTGTGAAGCTACAGTTACTTGTTTGAGGGCTTTGCCTATATTTCTGTCCTACTTGGTTTATTTAGAGGTGAAATCTGTACTGTGATGTGGATACATTCCGAGGCTCATTGGTTTAATCCCTGCCAGTTGCCTAACCACCTCTCCTTAGACATCATTCTCATAGTGAAGGAAGACACAGGATAATCTATTGACTTGTGTCATCACTGTGCCTTTTTAAGGTTTTACTGGGCCAGTTTGCCAGATTGATATTGATGACTGTTCCAGTACTCCGTGCCTGAATGGGGCAAAGTGTATCGATCACCCTAATGGCTATGAATGCCAGTGTGCCACAGGTAAGAAGATTCTTTTCACTTTCATCCCCTTGTAGCTCCATTTGAATAAAATAGGCTGATAGTCCTTGTCCTCTGCAAGCTGCTTTACTGGGCCAGTGCACTACCAGGATCTACTTTGTATTTAGAGAGAGCTTCTTCCAAAAGATTTTTTTTTTTTTTTTTTTTTGGAGATAGAGTCTCAGTTACTTTGGAGTAGAGTGCTATGGTATCATAGCTCACAACAACCTCAACTCTTGGGCTCAAGTGATCTTCTTGTCTTAGCCTCCCTAGTAGCTGGGACTACATACAGTGCCTGCCACCAGACCTGGCTAGTTTTTCTATATGTAGAGATGGGGTCTTGCTTTGCTCACGCTGGTCTTGAACTCCTGAGTTCAGGAGATACACCCATCTCGCCCTCCATAGTGGTAGGATTACAGGTGTGAGCCCAACAAATTTTTTGATGCTGTCACTGTCTCCTTCTACAACACCTGCCTCCTTCCCCGCCACAATAGTTGTCTGGCTGGATATTTCCATTTGGTGTTCACATCTTTCTAGGACAGATTTTGGCAGCAGTGATTTCCAGCTGGCTTGATTTACTCCTTCAGGAAAGGGAAGAATTCCAGTTAAAAGCTATTTTTCATTGGAGTTTCTCAGCAGGAGGCCTGTCTCTGTATTTCTTGAGCCAAATAACTAAAAAAAAAAAAAAAAAAAGCCCAGAAATCTAAAGGCTGAATGTAAATACGAGCAGAGATTTTTTTTGCACGAAGGGCACCTAATGGTGTTGAGAATCCTGTGTGGAGATGATGAGAGCTCCAGCACACACGTACCAACGGGAGGTGTTGGGAACTTCTTTGCTAACTTCTGCTGCTTGAGTCAAAAGGGTCTGCTCACACGTGTTCCACAGTGGGGGTCTACACTTGTATTTCTCACTTGGGAGTGGTTTCAGTAAGCCAGATATTCTGTTACATATTTGCTTCTACACAGACCAATATTGCAGAGGGGCTAGAATATACTAGGAGAAGTGGACTTCTTTACTATCTGACTCCTTGACAGAGAAGTTATCAGTATTATTCAAGACATTATTATGTTTTAGAGAATGGATTATTAAAGGATTGTAGGCATTATGTGTGTGATTTCTTTCCAATCACAGAAAAGCAAATTTTGTCAATAAAAATCAGTACAGAGAGTTAATACTACATATATCTAATATTAGACCTACTAAGTTAAGAAGACCTGTGTAACTTTCTTCATTTTTTTACAAATAGTTGTCTCTTCTTGGAGAAGTTCCAGGTTTTGTTCGCCTGGCCAGGTTGTTTTTATGGCGGATAAGCTTCACTAGAGAATTAAAAACCTTGAACTCATGTTTAAAAGGGAAGAGAGGCCTAATGGTTCCTTTTAGGGAGAGGTTTGATGTCAGTCTGTTTAAACCTAGAAAACAAGAACTCTAGTTTCTTTTACTTTTAAATGCTCATAATTACTTCATTTTATTCAACACATATTAAAACTAGTATATATACATAGTACATTGGGAGGGATGGAGAGAAATAAAAATATTATCTGCCTCATCAAGGTAAGAAATAATTTAGCTATATGTTGGGTTTGGGAGGAAAAAAAATACAGAGATAAATACATAAAGGAAAAATGTTTTGTGCTATAACAAGCTGAAGCCAAATAAATGAAGATGCAGTTGAAGCATTCCTACAATGAAACTCTTAATCAGTCACAAAGGTCTAAAATTTGATTTGGAAATCTGTGTCATAAGTATAATTCTCCATGATGCTTCCTAAATCAGTGAGCATAAGTCAATTTCTACTGCTTAAAGCCAGCAGCATTAGCTGGCCACGTGGGATGTGCAGAGTGAATGGAGGCGGCTGTGCTGTGAACACAGCGGGCATCTACCTTGGTCTTTGAGACTCACTGGAAAATACCTCCTAAAGGTTTCACTGGTGTGCTGTGTGAGGAGAATATCAACAACTGCGACCCTGATCCTTGCCACCATGGCCAGTGCCAGGATGGTATTGATTCCTACACCTGCATCTGCAATCCTGGGTACATAGGTGCCATCTGCAGTGACCAGATTGATGAATGCCATAGCAGCCCTTGCTTGAATGATGGGCGCTGCATCGACCTGGTGAATGGCTACCAGTGCAACTGCCAGCCGGGCACATCAGGTAAGTCCACCTTGCCTATGTGTGGTGTGAGTTGTCACTGTTTCTCAAAACAATTTACACAGATGTCTCATGCTCAGATACATAAGGAATAGTCCTGATTCTGAGAAATACAGCCAAAGCCACACATGCAGACATCTCACAGGCAGATGGCCTAGACAGTGGAGAATTTGGAAAGCTGATAATTTTGTGTGAAAGTATATTGGGGGCACACCACTCCAAAAATGGAAATTATTATTTAAAATAGAAAACCCTCTCACCTTAGTGGCTTAATTTCATTTTGTTTTTTCTTTAACCTCCCCCCCCACTTCACACAGATTGATGAAGTCTCTGCCTCCCTCCCTCCTTTCCTGTCCCTCCCTCCCTCCTTCTATCTCTTCCTTCTTTCCTTCCCTCTTCTCTTCCCTCTTCCCTCTTCTACAATCCAATGTTCTTAATGTGACACTTTTCTTCTGCCCCTTTCCTTGGTGGGGTCTTAGGCATCTTGGGAGATTCTGAGGGGCAGGAGATACTTTGCAGCACGTCAGAGAAGGTATAAAGTGGAGCTGCCATTCCCCACTCCCAGGGTTCAGTGCTGTCCCTGACCCTGGTTGACTGACTGCTTGTCAGCTGTGAGAGCATCTGCTCCTGGGTGGGGACGAGTTATGTCCTCAAGCCTCAGCATCTCACGGGTTTCACTGAATTCTGTTTTACTTATTAGATGAATGGTTATGGTCACAACTGTGGTTAATGGACAGAGAAGTACTATGCTCAGATCAAAGGAAAATACATTAGTGGAAGATTAACCAATGTGCGCCTTTGTTTGAAGGGAACCTGCCAATATAAGGGAGTGATTTATTGAGAACTCATTCTGGACTGGAGGAAAATGACCTACATAGGGGGCAGAGGGTAAAGAAGTAGTTAGTTGCCCTTATTTTATTTTGTTATTTCCAAATCCATTTCTTCAGTCTCTATCCAGGGCCTCTTACATGCCAAGTTTGAAAACAAAGTCCTTTTTGAATTGCTCAAGCATACGAAAAACATCCCATGCACTCACAGCTGAAAATGCCTTCCTCTCCTCACATTTAGATAACTCGCTAAAAGGGCTGAATAGGTCTTTGTGAAAACTTCCAAAAGCAATTTGCTTCTGGGTTGGTCCCCAGACTTGAGAAATTGCAGGACGAAAAGAAATTTGAGAGATTTACAAGCAATTGAATGGATGTCTTTAGAATGGAGGGGCTGTTTAAGGCTTTGCTATCATTCCCATCATAACAAACATACTGGAAACCTGGGCGAGGGGTGGGTTGGCAAGTAGGTTGTTTTTGCCAAGATTCTATCCTTGTGCCAGGATGTATCAGGTGTGTTTTCGGGGGGAGGACAGAGAGGCACGGTGTATGTGGCTGTCATTGAGAAGGCAAGAAGTCAGTGTGAGTTGTCTGCAGGCAGAACGAGGAAAGAAAGCATCTCTCAAATCTGCCAAATCCATTCCTTGCAGCTGTTTGGAGAATTAAAGCAAAGAGAGGCAGCCAACATAAAGAAATGTCAGCCTGTAATGGATGGAGAAGGAGCTGGCACATACCAGGGACTTGGGTGGAAAGTCCATTAAGTGAGGTATTATGATTAGACTCTCAAGTTTCAGAGGAAGAAGTCCTGATCTTTTTACAAAATGGTGTATGTTGGTAGTTCAGGCTTTGGATGGGGTGTGAAAGGGAGGGGCACTTTACCATTTGCTTGTTGAGATTGTGGTGTTCACTCAGCAGGTACTTGAAGTTAGGTATATACCCGGAGTCACTTTCACTGCCTCTTCTCATCTGAGCTTTTATGATGGCAAAACTATTTTAAGTTCATTTTTTAAAGTTTATGTAACAGAGACCTACTTGAGCTAGCTTAAGAATTATTTACAAACAAGCAAAGAACCACAAACCCCAGTAACAATGAATTTAGTGTAAACACACAGAACCTCTTCTGGATTCCCAGCAAGAATCAATGATGAGGCTTTGGAGCGACTGGCAGGCAGCAGGGCAGTTTGTAGAGCAGAGGGCACAGGGTCAGCCTTGCAGGGAGAGAATCTGATTGACCCAGCTTGATCCAGATGTCTGTTCCTGCTTAAATAATCCATGGACAGCAAGGGGTCTGGGTCACATTGGATGTGGGGCTGCCTTCTGGGCTGAAAGTGAATGGGGGTTGTCAGCCAAGGGCTGGAAACATCTGAAGGTATCCACTGGTCTGCAAGGTTTTGCAAATCCTTTCCACATTTTGGGCTGCGAGGCAGTGCAGCCTCACTCATCATGGAAGGACAGTATAGCAGAAAGTGTAGAGAGCTGTGGAGTCAGAGAGGGTTCAGATCTCAGCTGTCCTGTCCCATCCGTGACCCTGGGCAGGTCACCTCTGTTTCCTTTATAATTGTTACCAATAAATATTAATGCAAAGTGTAATTTGGAATTTATCCTGAATGTTTTGTTTTTTATATTCTTATTACCAGGTTTTATTTTTAGTCTTTTCAATGTACCAAAGTATTCTTCTGGCATTTCTAGAAAATATCATTAAATTCATGCTAGTGAAATACCATGGATATTTTTACAAAATAAGAGTAACAATAATGATTGATTGATTCCTACAGTTAGTTATTCATACCTATAGCCATATCTGTGTTAACCCAGACAAACTCTTTCATTCATCTGGGGAGTAGGTCAGGATGATAGCAGCGTACCTCCACACGAAGATAGCACTTTGTGCTCTGAAATTTAGTCCAGAAGAAGAAGGTCTAGAACTTAAATATTTGAGACCTTTGCCCTTTGGGAATGCTTCTGTAGAAATCAGGACTTGTTTTCTCCTATTTGGTAAACTACCTTTGGCTGCATATAGGGAAAGTATAAAATTTTCAGCTCCACTCAACTGACCACTTAATGGTACTCTGGTGAGCTATAATCTTTTTTTAAAGACTAGTCAAGTGCCGTACTGAGACTCGGGGAAAAGTAGAACAAGTGGCTCGCCCTGTAACTGACTGCGCACAATCAACGGAGTGGCAGCCCCACTCCTGAAAGGACTGAGAATCTCGAAGAGATTTTCTTTACCATATTAGAAACTAAAATAAGAATTTTTAAAAATA
>CAUYPK010059506.1:0-15903 GCA_963574355.1 Loris lydekkerianus
CGAAGTCCTGCATATTAAAAGACAAAGGTGTATGTCAAATTTGGCTCATATACTATGTGCTCACCTAATCATTTTTAAAACTTACCCATAAAAAGGTGACAGAAAATTAAAGGTGACTCACCATTTCATCCTTGTTGGGAATCAACTGTGAGGCATGTTTTTCTTCTTTTATCATCAATTTCTCATACAGGTCACTGACAATAAATGAAGGGTAATACCTATCCTTTAGGGTCTCGTAAACATCTCCCTGGATTTTGCAGAACACCTCAATGCCTTTATTTCCTACAAGACACTGCTGAATTTCTTTGTAAAGCGATTTTTCCACAGATATTTCTTTGCTCTCTACAAAGAAATTCTGATAAATTTCACCAACTAATTGTGGAATTTCATTCTGAAAAGCAAAGAAGATGAAGAAAGAAAGAGGTAAGGAAAATCATCTCTGAGAGAAATTATTTTCCTCTCAATTCTTTGCATTTTAAAGCTGGAAAGATGATGTTTGGGATGTGCCCTGCTGCTGGGACGGGACATAGGCTTTTAGGTCCACATTCAGGGCCCAAGGTAAAGGTTAGACTCTGGGAGGAAGAAAACATTGGTTCCTTAAATGAACACTTTATGTTGAACACTTAACATATACAATTTCTTTTAAGCACTGGAGGGAAAAAATAATGAGAACAGTTTTTCTCCTGCAATGGAGTTCTTCGCATAATTTCAATTCCTCAGAGCCAAAATTTATCAGTGAAATCAGTTTGACTTTTTATCTAATATAAATAATTAGAAGTGCCATTTATTACTCCTAAAATTAGCATCATAATTATGTAATTTTAAAAAACAAGAAAAATATTCTCCAGAATGACTCCCCTGTGGTCAAACTCACATCAGATGGCAACCTTCAATGGCACAGTTGGCCTCACCAGCCACTTTAGAAAGGCATATATCTCTTCTGATTTACATTATCTTTACACTGCCTATAGAAAGATTTCCTTTCTCTAGATTATATGAAGTTTTTAGCAGTAGTAAAAACCAAATAACTTAAATGAATGTATTATAGTATTATAACCTAATACTAATTTAACAAACATCCCAGAATGTTTGTTAAACATTTTTAACAAACGGCCACTATTTTTGGCCGCGCACAGTGGCTTATGCCTATAATCCCAGCACTCTGGAAGGCCAAGGCATGATCACTTGAGCTCAGGAGTTTAAGACCAGCCTGAGCAAGAGTGAGAGTCTGTCTCATAAAAACAACAACAACAACAACAAAGCTATTTTGAGGGAGCTATAGGCTCTTCTCTTAATAGTCTTCAAACTGTCCTCAATAGTTTAAGAAAAACTTTTTTTTTTTTTTTTTTAAGAAAAACTTTTTAGATTGCTCTTTATGATAATCTTTTGAGAGCAGTCAGAAGTCACCTGGACTTAAGCATGGTGATTAAAATAAGTGATAAATTTGGCAAATACTTTACTGAGTAAAATGAGATAATTTGTGGATTGTAAATTAACAATAACAGGATTCTTAAGAAGATTAAAAAATACCATGAGACTATATTTGGTTCCTTAATCAATATCATTTTTGATTTATGATATATTTTAAGTCAGTGGTCTGTTCTAACTACATTCATACACAAATGAGTTAATTCAATGTACAAAATGCTCTCTGTGCTTATTTTACTAAACCCCACAAAATGTTACATACCACCACAATATAGTGTCTCATGTATCTATACACACATATATATTATGTTTCTAGACATAGATACACATGTACAGTTTCCCTTGGTATGGGTGGACTGGTTACAGACCTTCCACAGATACCAAAATCTGCAACTGCTCAAATCCCTAATGTAAATGGTATCATATTTGCATAGAATCTTTGTATATCCTCTCAGATACTTTAAGTCATTGCTAGATTACTTATAATACCCAACACAATGCAGATACTATTAGTTATTATACTATATTTTTTTAGGGAATAGTGACAAGGAAGAAAAAATCAGTGTGTCCAGTACAGTGTAATTTTTCTCCCCAATATTTCCAGTCTGTGGTTAGTTGAATCCACAGAGGTCGAACCCACAAAGGAGGACTGTATTTATACATACTGTGTAAAGAATATGTATACATCTATATAATTTTTAACCATATATTAAGAACTTACCAAATGCACACTGCTTATTGTTGGGTTCTTCATTATAAGAAATATGTGTCACCAAAACTGTTTGTGTTCCTTTACTCAATCATATTTTAAATGAAATTAAAAGTAGCGCAAAAAAATGCACATTATGACATTACAAATGGTAAGTCAGGAGACTGAATGTAGATAACCAGACCAAATTCATTAGACAGTAATGTGGACATGATGTCTTCTTATAGTATGTTAAAAAATAACTTGAAACTGAATTCAATCTTTTTGTACATTTATGAATCTTTTTCCCCTTGACTACACAAAAATAATTTTATTTGCCATTATAGACTGGAACATAATGCCATTTGCATTTAGTTTAAGATAATCTTTTATGTATATTTTACAGCTTCTCTCTACAGAGAGAGAGAGAGAGAGAGAGAGAGAGATACTTTGCCTCATGTCCTAGTTTTCACCAGCTAGCAATGAAGACTCCTCCGAGCCCATGTACATTACCTTGTTAGCACTCTTTAAATGCTCCACAGACTCCCAAAAACTAATCAGAGCTGTCTTGTCCATCCTTTCCATGTACATTCGAAAGTGCTTTCTGTAGAAAGTATTGGCCAAGATATCTTGAAATTGAAGAATCTATTAAAAAAAAATTAAAGTTTTCTTTTTTTTTTTTAATATATATATATTTTTTATTATAGATACAAATATGCACCATAGATGTGGCCCAACCCATCATAAAGTTTTCTAAAAAGAAAGAAATCAAATTTTAAGTATCAGTTTGCTTTAATGTCCAATGGACTAATTTCTATGTTTACAAAAAATTGCATTTTTTAAAGATCAAAGCCAATATAATACAGTACTCTTGGCAAATTGATAAATCTCTTCTATCACCTTCCTGAATCATTCACTCGTTCAACAATGATTTATTTGGGCCAGGAGCAGTGGCTCACGTCTGTAATCTCAGCACTCTGGGAAGCTGAGGTGAGAGGATCCCTGAGTGCAGGAGTTGGAGACCAGCCTTAGTAAGAGTGAGACCCCATCTCTACTAAAAATAGAAAAATTAGATAGGCATTGTAGCAGGCACCTATAGTCTCAGTTACTCAGGAGGCTAAGACAAGGGGATCTCTTTAGCCCAACAGTTTGAGGTTCCTGTGAGCTATGATAATGCCATAGCACTCTATCCAGGGTAATAGGATGAGACTGTCTCGAAACAACAACAAACAACAGAAAAAACAAGATTTATTTGGCATCTGCCTAACAGCAGATATAATTCTAAGAAATGGAATACAAAAATAATAAGAAGTTGAAAGACTGCATGTGTGGTTATGCGTTTACAATAAACCTGAGATGGTAAAAATAAGAAAAGTCTGAAGTCCTACCTTCTGGCTTGGAGGCCCTTCCCCCTCATCCCAGGAGCCCTCCTCTTGCTGCTCATAGGCAGGGCCCCCCAGGATCCTTATTCTCTTCTCACACTGCTTCTTGGCCACAGTCAGCTGGTTGATGTACCTTTTCATATTCCTGGCCCTCAGGAGGTCAGCTTTCATCGCAGCAGTCTCTCTACCTTGAGCAGGAGGATGAACAATCCTCATTCAGAGGACAGGGTACAACAGAGGGAACAAAATAACTCTGAACCAGACCGACATCTGATACGTTCATTGTTTTTTTAAACAACTAACTTTTAGGTTTTATTTTATTTTATTTTTTAGAGATAGAGTCTCACTTTATCGCCCTCAGTAGAGTGCCAGTGGCCACACAGCTCACGGGAACCTCCAATTAATGGGCGTAGGTGATTTTCTTGCCCCAGCCTCCCCAGTAGCTGGAACTACCGGCGCCTGTCACAATGCCAGGCTATTTTTTTCTTGCAGTTTGGCTGGGGCTGGGTTCGAACCCGTTATCCTTGGTGCCCTACTTGGTGCCCTACTCACTGAGCCACAGTCACCGCCCTGATATGTCCATTATGAACAATAGTGGATACTAAACAAAATAATATAGCAGAATTCATGGTAAATATGTACATATATTCCCAAACACAAATACTTGTCATTTCTAAATATAATTTTTTTTTTTTGAGTCAGAGTCTCATTATGTCACCTTTGGTAGAGTGCCATTGCGTCACAGCTCACAGCAACCTCAAACTCTTAGGCTCAAGCGATTCTCTTGCCTCAGCCTCCCGAGTAGCTGGGACTATAGGCACCCACCACAATGCCTGGCCATTTTTTCATTGCAGTTGTCATTGTTTAGCTGGCCTAGCCTGGGTTCAAACCTGGGTTCAAAGCCTCAGTGTATGTGGCTTGGAGCCCTACCCACAGAGCTATGGGCACTGCCTCTAAATATAATTTCTAAATATACCACTGATAACTGTAACTTGTGAAAAACACTTTTATAAAACCTCTGCACACATGCAAATTGATGTGCACATGTGTATGCACATGTATTTTTAATACCTTTACATGTACATGTACAAATGTAAACTCATTTATAACATGTATTGAGATTCTAATCCAAGCTTCTTTTGAGAACGTGATATTCATACAAACATGAATAACGGAGCAGAGTGTGGCAGACAGAATAGCTGGTGTGAAAGCGAGAACCTTTGGCGGGAAGAACAGAACTTGGGAGGAACTGAAAGAAGGAGAAAGTGGCAGATGCTAGAAGACTCGGGATGAATGGTTTAGGAAATGGATGCAGCAGCTTCCTCTTTAAAACTTCTCCTCTGAATTTTCTGCATCACAAGTCAAAAGTGTTGCAGGTTAAGCTACACACCACTACGTTTGTCAGGGAAAGAGGAAAGGGGGGGGAGGGGGAGGTAGAAGGAGCTTCTGCCCACAGAGGGCAGACTGGCTGTTCACAGACTTCTCATGCTACTTTGGAAATGTTAGCCATTCCAAGGTCTGGCCCTTAATTTCGAAACTAAATTGCTAGGCTCAGTGCCTGCAGCTCAGCAACTAGGGCGTCAACCACATACACCAGAGCTAACGGCTTCGAACCCAGCCCAGGCCTGCCAAACAACAACAACTACAACAACAAAATAGCTGGCATTGTGGCAGGCACCTGTAGTCCCAGCTACTTGGGAGGCTGAGGCAAGAGAATCGCTTAAACCCAAGAGTTTGATGTTGCTATGAGCTGTGACACCACAGTACTCTACCTAAGGCGACAAAAAAAAAAAAAAAAAAAGAAAAAGAAAAAGAAAGAAAAGAAAAGAAATTAAATTGCTAAACATTCTTAAAGTTGATTGAATCCCAAACTTGTGATACCAATTTATTCATTCTTTCAGTAAAGAATCCATCTAGGTGTCCATCTAGGTGCTGCAGATACAGAGGTAAATAAAACATACCGTCAGTCTTCCCTATTCAAAAATATTTGCCAAAAAACCCCATAAAACAATAAAAATTAATGATGCAACAGTAAAAACAGAAATCGTAAATATAACAACTATTTACATAATATTTACATTGTATTAGGTATTAGTAAGTTTTAAAAAAGAAAAAGCAGCTAGAAGATCCAAAACGAATCTGAATAGGCAGGAGCCATTAAGACACAAAGCCTTGGTCAGGCAAGGTGGCTCATGCCTATAATTCCAGAACTCCAGGAGGCTGAGGCTGAAGGATCGCTTGACCTCAGAAGTTTGAGACCAGCCTGAGCAAGAATGAAACCCTGTCTCTACTAAAAATAACAGAAAAATTAGCTGGGCATTATGGTGAGTGCTTGTAGTCCCAGATACTCAGGAGGCTGAGGCAGGAGAATCGCTTGAGCCTAGGAGTTTGAGGTTGCTGTGAGCTGTGACGAATGCCATGGCACTCTACCCAGGGTGACCCAGTGAGACTCTGACTAAAAAAACAAACAAAAAACACACAAAGCCCCAGCCAGAGAGAGCACTTTGTTCTCTAGTGCAGGAGTACTGAGAAATGTTTAATGGGTTTTAAGGAAGAGTAGACCATAAATGGGTTTTACTTTAGAAGACTACATAGGAAGCAGAATAAAAAAAATAGACCGGAAAGTGAAAGACTGCCTGTAGGAAGACTAGTTAGGAGACCATCACAGCAAACTGGAGTAGAGAGACATGATGGCCGACACTACGGTCCTGGAAAGGCAGCAGAGAGGACGGGAGATTTGCGAATGGACGACCGAGTCTTACATGGCAGATGACTGCTATATAAGATACTGCCTAGGCAGGGTGGAGGGAAGGTTGCTACAGAATTAAAAGAAAAAAGAGGTGTCAAATGTGTTCCTAGGTTTCTCACCCATGGGGACGGGGAGGCCAATTACTGAATCAGAGAACATTTGAGAAAAAAACAGGTTTGTGGACAATGTGGCAGATGACACTTTCCAAAGATGGCTACAATATTTTTCCATCTCACATGCTCTTTTTACAATGTCACTCTGCCAATTTCCCTTTGAAAAACAGGGTATATGTTTCCTTCTCTTGGATCTGGGTGGACTTACGATTATGGTAGAAGTAATGCTATGACTTCCAAGATTAGATTAGAAAAGGCCCTTAACTTGGAGCTCTGAGCCACCACATGAGTTGGTCATTGCAGACAGCAATGTGGAGCCCCAGCCCATGTCCAGCACCCAGCGAAGTGGGACATCCTGAAAGTGAACTGTCTCACCCTGGTTGAGCCACTCCAGCTGAGACTGTGATGACACAGAGAAGCAGTGTTCTTCCCAAGCACCACCCAAATTGCAGATCCATGAAAAAAAAAAAATAAATAAATGACTGCTATATAAGATACTGCACTTTGAGATGGTCTATTATATAGCAAAGGGTTTCTGAGCTAAGTGGAAGACAGAATTCAGAAACACTGAAGAATGGCAACAGACAATCCAGGAATATGTGAAACAACCCAGGAAGAAACAAGATGATCCCAGGACACCGGCTAAATAAACCCTCCTTTAATAGAGGGAAGGGAAGCTGCTGACAAGGGAGCTTAGCTGTACCTCTCAGGTAGGGCAATTTTGTCCATTCACACCCTGCTGTACCTCCAGCACCAAGGACAGCGCCTGACAGCAGCGGAGGAACCCATTGGATTATGGAACGGATGAAAATTGTGTCAAGCCCAATGCTTTACAGCCGTCAAGAAGGCTCCTCCTTTGTCTAGCAGATCGGAGCTCGCAGTCTTGCTGCTTCTGTACGCCATCCTGTCCTTGTAACCCTAGAATTTGTCACGTTTTGGAAATCCACGTGGGGGAGGGGTGAGACCTGGATGGGTGGGTATGTGTGGCATCTTCCTATTTTTGTGTAAAGTGCCACAGGTGTCTTAGTTTGCATATTCAAATATTATATAGGAAAAACAGTCTGCTATGTATTTCTTCACTTAGCTTCTTGTTAAATTTATGGACATTACCAGTTTTTGTATCTTCTCAGCTAAATAAAGCAGTTGCTCTTTTGCTAATTTAACTTTTTTGCTAATTAACCATATTGCCCTGTTTTTCTATTAAAAAATACTGTATCAGTGCCAGTGGCCGACCACACAATGGCGCAAGAGGAGGGGCCGCGCTCAGCCGCGTCTCTGGGTTCTCCAACACTTTTAAATGCTCTGCTGCAGAATCCTCTATGACTTTGGAGAGACCTAAGGTGAAACAGAACAGAAGAGGATCAGAAAGAACAGAAATAAGAAGATAGGTGTGGGGCCGTCAGTGCTCTTGGCAGCAGAGCCAGCTCCCTCACCTGGTTTTCTCCTAAGAGGCCAGAGGAAGAGTGCCTCCAGCTTCTTCCAAAAATTCAGAAAACTGCACTATGCACCTGCTGGCACCCCAGCAGGTCTCCCGTATGGTCCAGAAGTCCCTACTACTACAATATCTTCCTTTTCCCTAAAGAATAACAGGAAACAAATAGAAGTGGTAGAATTCATAGCAGCAAAAAAAAAGAAAGAAAACTGAAGTCAGATCAAGAAGAGAGCATAAAGACTAAAGATAGCATTTCTAAGAAAGATGTGGATGTACAAGAATTTAACCTAGAAAAGGCTAGTTTGGAAGTACACGTGTTTGGGATCACGGGTTATGGAAAAGAAAAGGAAAGAGTCCTGGAACAGGAATGTGCCATAATGCTGGGAGCTAAGCCTCCCAAAAGTAGTTACGTCAATTACAAGGTTTTGCAGGAGCAAATCAAAGAAAAAAAGGCAGCAAAGGAAAAGGAGAAGAGAATGGCTCATGAAACAGATAGTAAAAAAAAAAAAAAAAAAAAGAGGAGGAAAGGACAGGAAGACAGGAACCCAAAAAGAAGTCAGCTCCCAGCATTTTGTCAAGTGGACCAACAGACAGGTCGGAAAATTCAAAAACGGGACGCTGATTCTGAGCCCATTTGATATAAAGAAAATAAATTCTTCAAGAGTGGTTAAATGAAGTACTCTATCAAATAAAAAGAGGAATGGGGACAGTCAGCTGTGCTGCAACTGGGACCATGGGAGACTTGTACACGCCACGACTCTTACTTTATGGTTCACAGCTGCTTTTTTGTTTTGAAAAAAAGTCAAAGCCAAGCATTAATTTCACTGTGCTGACCAGGTTGGGCCAGGCCGGGTGCAGTGTGGATCTGAAGTGAGCTGGCTGAAAAGCCTTTTAGTCTCTTCCAGCAGCACCACTTCAATTTCCTGTTCACGGGATTTGGTGCATTTGGTTGCAATACAATTTTTCACAATTTTACTGTTTTGTAAATGCTAGTAATTTATATTAAATTGCTTTTATTATTTTTAATGGTTTAATGTCATAATAGCATGAAAGAACCAAGAATTTAGTCATTTATTAGTTCTGTGATTTTCAGCCAATTATGTGAATGAAAACTACTTCATAAGAAGTTATATAACAGATTTTATAGCAAAAAAAAAAAAAAAAATACTGTATCTACACTTAGAGGTTAACAGAATCACATGGACATTTGCCAGGCAAGAAGAACTTGTATTGTCCATGATTGATATCTTCAAATGGAAATAAACTCTGAGTAGAAAAAAAAAAAAGAAAAGAAAAGAAAAGAAAAGAAAAACCGTTGTCAAATGTTACATTTTGCTGACTTCTTCCTATGTATCAGGTAATGTGTTTTTTCTAGAACTTTAGCTGCAAAGAAGAGAGAGAGGGGGTATCCTGAACTCTTAACTATTCCAATCTGGCTTCCAGCCTTCCTCTCTACCAAATTTGCTATTGCTGAGATCACTTGTGACCTCCACCACAAAGCCAGCAGAGAGTTTTCAGTGGAGCCTGCCTTCAGAGTTAAGATTAGAATTTGGCTTTGTTACTTAGAAGCTATGTGCCCTTGAGCTAAAAGTTTTTAAAATTTAATTTACAAACAATTGCAATGGTTTCTTAATTTCACATTATATAATTTAAAGCAAAAGACAAAAACTCATATGAAATTAATCTTTTTAATGACTAAATTTTGAGCATTACAGGCCACGAAGGAGCTGGGTTGGCCAGGTGCAGTGGTACACATCTGTAATCCTAGTACTGTGGGAGGCCTAGGCAAGAGGATCCCTTGAGCTCAGGAATTTGAGACCAGTCTGAGCAAGAGCAAGACCCCGTCTCTACTAAAATAGAAAAACTAGCCAGGGGTGGTGGCAGGTGCCTATAGTCTCAGCTACTCAGGAGGCTGAGGCAGGAGGATCACTTGAGCCCAGGAGTTTGAGGTTGCTGTGAGCTATGATGATGCCATGGCATTCTACCCAGGGTGACAGAGTGAGATTATCTCAAAAAAAAAAAAAAAAGAAAGAAAGAAAGAAAAGAGAAAAGGAAAGGAAAGGAAGAGAAAAGGGAAGCAGGGGAGGGAATGGAAAGAAAGGGCTGGGTTAAATAAAGGTATTTTTTGTTTTTTAACGAGAGAGAAATGAGCTGGTTTTAATGCTGATGAGAAGACCAGTTAAAAGTAAAGAAAGGTGACGGAAAATGGAGTTCAGAAGATGGTGAAGAGGTCAGCTTTAGAAAAAAACCAACTCCTCCACCATGGTGACACAGAAGGCAGAGCAGGTACAAGGAGACACAAGGAAGTTTGCAGACTGGTGACCAGAAGATGGAGCAGTTCCCGTCACATGGATTGTTTTGTCTAAGTGGTGACCGAGGCTTCTGCATAGACTCATAGACTAAAGGAAAGTGGGGAAACGGTGGCATCCACTGTGGAGAGCAGAATAGAAAGCTCACTTCAGAAACTCAGCAGGTTCATCAGGCATGTCCAGGGCCAAGGGGCCTAGATGACTGCTAGAGAAAGAGAAATATTCTGACTTAAATAAGGTGACTACACATTTGGGCAGGCGAGACTACACTCTCTGCAGATGAGTCATAGTATACTTTGCTTAGATCTGGAACCACCAATAATGAAAGAAGCAGGTTTATGTTTTGTTTCCTGGTCCCCCAGACAGCTACCTGACTAATGTGTGCAGGACTTGGTGGTGGGCCCCCAACTCCCCCAGGATGATCATCACCTCTCTCATGCCCCACTTAGTCAAACATACAAACACATTAAATAGCACCTAGACAAGCTCAACAAATTAACTGAAAAAAAATGAAGACAGTACCACACAACAATGTAATCTGTCAGAAGCAGCTTTTCCAGTGCTCATCACAAAGGGCAGACTTCAGGTTAATAGCTGACCTTGTTCAAGATGATCTGTCAGATGTTACTGAATGTTTTTCCACATGTGTGTACTGAGGAGACATTTTCATTTGACTTTAGTAATGGTTCCTGAGCTGGTGCTATGCTTGACTAACAGAGAGACCCTGACCAAGGGACTCACTCAGTTGGCAAAACAGAATTTCAGGGGTTCTAAGAAAGGGGGATGAGGATGAATTAATCTACTGCAAACTAAGATGCTTTGTGGGTGCACCTAAAGAAATGTGTGCTTGGACGAGCTAATTTTCAGAAAAAAAATTTCACTTTTTAAACACATATCCTAGGCCAGACATGGTAGCTCACACCTATAATCTCAACACTCTGGGAGGCCAAGGCAGGAGGATCCCTTGAGCTCAGGCGTTCCAGAACAGCCTGAGCAAAAGCGAGACCCCATCTTTAAAAAAAAAAAAAATAGAAAAATTAACCTGGTGGCAGGTTCCTGTAGGCCCAGCTACTTGGGAGTTGGAGGCAAGAGGATTGCTCAAGCCTAAGAATCTAAGGTTGCTGTGAGCTATGATAAGGTCATGGCATTCTACCCAGGATGACAGAGTGAGACTATCTCAGAAAACAAACAAACAAAAACACACATATCCTTAGTCTCTAAATTCTGCATATAGCATTTTAAATTACCCTAATTCAGGGGCAACAGTTATCTTTTATAAAACAAACCTAGACTTCAATTTTAATTTTGGGTTAAAATGCTAATAGAGAGAGAGAGACCTACATAGGAGGAAATCGACACCCATTTATCAACTACCAGATTCTTTTTTCCCCAAGAAAGCTTAAAAGCCTTTCTAAAAAGGACAAAAACTAAAAAAAAAAAAAAAGGACAAAAACTAGACACAAATTCCAAAGAGAAGGAAGAAAGAGAATAACCCTAAAGCCCAGCTGCAAGGCTCAGAATATTCTGGAGTTGGTCGCCTGCTCACTTGAAAGCATTCTGTTTGCTGAGGGGCAGTACAATGCCATTGTCTCATCACAAAGCTTATTGCTTAGACAATTCTGTTTATGTTTAGCCTCAGAAAAAACTATAAGGCTAAACACTGACAAGGAGCTCAAGCCATCAGTGCTCCCAGCATGCAGAAATCCTTGTAAATCCAGTGATGCAGATGAATACATTTCTTTGTGGCCTTAAAACCCATTCATCCAAGAAATATTCAGGCCAAGATAAGTACGGGTACGAGGGTGTGGGACAACACACTGAGACCCAGCTCAAACTAGTCATATGGCTGTTTCTCGGCACAGTCTGAAGTGGCAACAGTGTGCATTGTTAGAAACCAGTTAATCACAAGACATTTAACCTCATTTAAAAAAGAAGTGGCCAGTGAGACATTGGACAGCAGTGACTCTTTAAAGTAGTGCCAAGATAAACACATAAGTGATACAATATTCTAAAGCAATTATAAACATTTACTGTTTTTTGCCTCCTAATCTGGATTCCAGTGAGATTAGAAGTAAAGGAAATGGGTTAATTTACTGAAAAAGAAATTTAGATTAGACATTAGGTGAACACTTTTGGCTATAAGACATTACAGTGGACTAATGAACACTATTGCGGAAATACTTTTTGCTATAAATCCCCTGCCCATGACATAGTTCTTCCCTAAGCAAGTGAAGTGCCTTGCAGTAAAACAAAAACCTCAGGGGACAACTGTTAGTTGTTATTTCTGATGAGGCAGCAGAGAGGGAAAGGACTTACAGTGTAAACTGATGATTCCAGAAATAGTACAAGTGTAAATGAATTAAAATGGCACACTATGTTTTCTAGGTATTAAAAATGCCAGCAGTGGAATACTTTTTTTCTCTCATAGTGTGCTTTTATATGCTCTGCACAGCCCCAGCAGACTGAAGAATCTAATGGATAAGGGCAGTGGTTTCTCACCCCTGGCCCTGCTGACATCCTGAGCGGGATAACTCTGGGGTAGGGGCCAGCCTACGCATTGCAGGGTGCTTAGCAGCTTCTCTGGCCTCTACCACTAGATGCCAGTAGCATCCCTTCCCCCAGAGATGACAACCAAAAGCAAAACTGCCACTCAGCCCCACCGTGAAGCGCTTGATACAGAGGTACAACCTCCGTGACCACGAAAGGGATGCAGCCACTCCTTCCCTTACTCCTCCTCAACCTGGGTCCTCTGCTCCACGCTCCGCCTGGGATGCATGGGACCCAGGCCATCAGGTGAGGAACAGGGACTTCCTCGCTAGAGAAGGGTGGGCCTCCATCCCTCAGTTGTATACACACCTCCCATTGTGACCTTTGAATCTTTCTTGTACATTTAACTAGAAGTTTTACTAAATCCTCTTGATAGAGTTCAAAAAACAAGTATATATTTACTTAGGGACTAGTCGAGATTCAAAATGAGAAAATGGTACTTGACTCCTTAACAGGAAGCTGGCAGCAACTCTCAGTAATTCTCAATTGGGCAAAGTTCTTCAAAATTACCTGGAAATAGCCTCAAAAGCTATGCAGGAATTCAAGAAATATTTATCTTACTTTTCAATTTGAGGCCGGTATGTTCTTTTTCTAAAACAACAAATGGGATTTTCTTATCACAACCAACACCTGAAATTCCACAACCTAAAATGTCACTCCACTTCAGTGGAAAGTATATTTGAGGAATAAGCATAAATCATAGCAGGAGCTGATGGTAACGTGATCACTCACGTTGTGATGGAGTTGAGCAGAGACCTCACAGACTTGTGCAGCCCAAACAGAGCATGACGACTACATGGAACTCTGCTCCCACATTTGCACTGTGAGTTGAACAAACCTGATATATACACTTAGAACACAGATCTAGCCCATACAATGTTGAGTTTTGAGCATGATGCTCATAACATCTACCTGGGTGAGTCAGCAGCACGGCAGAAAGGGTCCAGGACAAAAATCACAAGACCTGGGTTCAAAATCTGGATCAGTGTCTGATACTGATTCGAATAGAACATTGTTTCTATTCAAACCAGGAAAGTTATTTAACATCTATAGACCTGAACTTCATAAAAGGTAGGTGTTAGAACATGTGATGACGATAGCTTTCTTAGGAAAGAGAATGAGAGTGGAGTTGGCTATGAAATCATGAGGCTCTAATACAAGGCAGAGGACAAATAGGGCCAGGTGCTGATACCAGGAGGGAACACTCACAGGAGGAAGGCTGGACAGGCAGGCAGTCTGGGTCCTGGTTAGAGTCCATTCGGGCTGCTCTAGTAAAATACCACAGACTGGGGGGGGGCTTATAAACAACAGGAATTTGTGTGTCACAGTTCTGGAGGCTAGGAAGTCCAAGATCAAAGCACTGGAAGATTTCGTGTCTTCCTGCTATATCCTCACATGAAAGGAAGAGCAAAGCAGCTCTCTGAGGCCTCTTTTATAAGGGCAGGGTTAAGAAAACCCAACTCTAACTTGATGCTCCTCCGTACAGCAGGCAGTGGACACCAGCTAGGTGTCCTCTAATTCTGACACATCTACCTAGGGATAACCTGAGATTTCAAAGGCAGACTCTCAGCCCCTTTTTCAGACACCAGTCCCAACTCTCAGCCTCAGGAACTTCTCAAAAACAAGCTTTGAGCTAAGGTTCCCACAACTCTCTCTTTGGGTTTAATTCATTTGCCAGAGTGGATGGTTTATTAGAAAAGCTATTACATGTACAAAGGCTATAGATGAAGAGGCGTGCAGGGTGAAGCATGAGGAAGGGGCTCAGAACCTCCATATCCTCTTGGGTGCGCCACCTTCCAGGACCCTCCATAAGGTGCAGCTATCAGGAAGCTCCCTGAGCCCAGTCGTCCGGGACCTTTTATGGAGACCTCACTGGACAGGCTTGACTGAAGACAACCATGAAAAAATGTCATTGGACAAAGAGAGCATGACCTAATGGGAACAGATGGAGTGAGGAAACCCAGCTTGGCCTTTCAGTTCAGACACTTCTTCCTCCAGGGACTCAGACAGGATCCTTTGGAATGAGGATCTCCTGACCAACAATCAGGTGAGAGTTCTAACTTGGACAGGTGAAAGGAGGATGGGAGAAGGTCAGACAGAGAAATTCTGTTTCCTAAGGCCTGTTTCCAAGGCCTAAGATGCCCAACATTGTAACAAAGGCTGTAACGAGGGTGATGGGAGTTAAGAGTCAAGAACTGTCAACAGAGGTAGTAACAGCTTCCCTGCAACTGGGCACGGCGAGTCTGGGGAGACAAGACTTCAGACATCTCTGGCCGGTGGGATCTGTCTATGATCATCCCTTTGAGGATACAGGGAGCCAGCAAGGAACTTCTGGACCCCAGAAGGAGGACAAAAACAGTGGAAAACTGGCAAGTGGCTGTGTGTGTTCGATCGACCTAATCACGCTGGCAACCGTGAGTACAGGCAGCAGTGAGACTGCAAACCGGAAAGGCCTTACCTGTGAACTTTTTTGGTGTTCTTGGACTTGGCGCTCAGTTCAGCTGACTTGGGGAGAGCTTGAGCAAAAGTGTGGAGAACTTTGGGCATTGTCTGGGGCCCCAAAATGAGACACTGAGCTGGGCTCACTGAAAGCCATTGTGTGAAAAAACTGCTCAGGCAAGCTCCACCCTCAGGGTCCCAGAGCAAGGAACGGGCGTGACAAATTAACCTAGTGACTGAGCAGCTTAAAGGCGGGGACCGAACTGCCTCACAGCCCTAATCCTTAGGAGCAGAGTGAGATGGTTTTGGCACACTGGAGCCTTGGGTTGTTACATTGGGTAGAGTGCCCTGACGTCACAGCTCATAGCAACCTCAAACTCCTGGGCTTGGCGCCGCCTAGACCTCCATAAGAGGTGTGCAACGACCCCCAACTGGTGACCCACACTAACCAGGGCTCCACATTCCCTGACCAGGAACTGCGGGAGCCACACAACCCTGCGTCCGCTCTCCTGTGTCCTCCTAGCCTCCACACTTAGCTCATCCATCTGACCAGGGACTCTGGTAGCTGCGTGCCCTCCGGAGCCCTCCCTGCCTTGGCGCAGAGCCCTTCTCCTGGCCAGAGACTGCTAGAGCCTTGGGTTCTCTGTGAGAAAGTCACCAGATGCCAGGCACAGAGAACCATGCGCACCACCCCCAGCCCTGTTGCTGAATCCGGGTGTGTCGCACACCGGAGCTGCTTCTACAACCAGAACTCCCTAACTAGAGCAGCCACAGAGGAACTACACAGGGTCACTCCCTACAAAGATCCAGCAACAA
>CAUYPK010059508.1:0-20631 GCA_963574355.1 Loris lydekkerianus
GAAAGGGCCAAGGAAGGGGAAGGGAGGGGGAAGGTTTTGGTGGAGGGAGGGTAATGGGTGGGGCCACATCTATGGTGCATCTTAGAATGGGTACAGGCGATTGCACTAATGTACACAGCTATGATTTAACAATAAAAAATATATATATATTGAAGGTCAATCACTGCCCTGAGCATGCTTTAGTCCCTAAATTTTAGCAGGTTTATGAATTTGGAAAGGCCAAAAGATTCAACAGATGCTTTCAGTGTACCTGAACATACAAGAGCAAATTCTTGTCTTTCTCCCAAAATGACACTGCATCAGAGCGAGTTGGCCAGGGGAAGATCAGTAAAGACAACCAGGCTGACTTCCACTGGTCTTCTTAGCTCCCACTGTGCACTTTCAGGGGTGAGCCAGGCTGGGTCCGCCCTGCATGCTTCTTACCTGGCTCTAGGCATGGAAAGCAGAGAGGATTTGTAAACCTGAGTGTCCTCACTCTCCACACACAGTCTGCATAATGTGCTACAGAGGCTGGACTCGACCAGCACCCGGGAGAGAGAACAGCTACTTTCTCAGAGACCTCCTCTGACCACTGAAAGCCTTCCATATCTCAGCATCTCCCAGGGTTGTAAGGAACAATTCTGGTTCTACTTGACCACCTTAATAGCTCCACCCTGAAGGACCAGCTACCCTAACCAAAAGCCAGAAAGCCCTCACTATTTGAACACTACCATTTTGCAGGTGAGGAAATTGAGTCCTCAATAGTTTAACTGATAGGCTAAGGTACCAAAGAAGAATGTGAACTTGGATCCCTGTTCTTGAGTGCATAACTGACTCCTCCTACACATGTTCTTCCCTCAGAAGCATCCCCTTCTCAACATCTTTTACCACACTCCTTCCTTGCAGTTTTCCACTGTCATTGACTTTCCACAGAGCTCACATTCTTCCTGTGCTCTTGATTCCTTACCCATATCATCCCTACCACCCCCACCAGCAGGCCCTTCTCCACTCCTATGTAAAGTTCTCATCACTAAAACACCAACTCAAACCCTACTCCCTGGGAAAACTCACCCAGTATCTCTGGTCCAGTGTCATTCCTATCTCAAGCAGCCAACATCTGGATGCCTCCTTGACACTTTGCACATTCTGAATTCATTTCTTATACAATTAGGTTTTGCCAAGGGCAATGCTTCCTGCCCACGCCAGATGAATTCTTCTATGACAAGGGGCTTACTTGCTTCATCTTGGCATAAAATAGGAAAAAATTAGTCTGATTCTGGACCTAAGTGTCAAGCAGCTCCCTGAGATCTATGACAAGCCGTGTGTATGTCAATCGAGCTTTCATCCACTGGAAATAAAGGTAAGCTATTTCTATATGTGCATTCAATTTGGCATATTTCTCAGTTGGCCCAAAGCTCAGAAGTCGAAGGAGTCTTTCCTGAGGCCACGGCATTCTATACAGACATTTAGGTCTTGCTGTATCACTTAATCTTCCACTTTGCGTCTTTGTCTCGTCAGCTCTAGCATGAACTCCAAGGGAGGAATGATGAAGTATAATTTTCATATCCCCCAGAGCACTCAGTTCAATGCTTTGCACATAGCAGGTGCTCAAGCTATTACTATTCAATGAAATATTTGTTGAAAACCTCTCATACCCCCAAGCAATCAAGTAATTTTCCTTAAAGTGTTTTCACCATAATTCTACCACACATAAAGATCTGTAACCAAGGAAACATCTTTCCCATTCTAGCTAAAACAGATCCTTTCAGTTTTAAAATCTTCTTCTGTTAAGTACTTCTCCTCCTTTATCATTTTTCAGATTCTCTCTTTCTTTGCCTAGTAGAAATTTTTCTTAAAGTACTAATACAGTCTTACAGAAGAAGCAGAGGCAGCTAAGGCCTAGTGGCTCTGATTACTGTTCCTCTACCCCCCACCCTTCTCATTCACAATCCCTTAGAAGGCACATTTCCCTTTAAACAGGGTCCCGTATGGCTGGGACAGACTAGAATTAGTATTCTTCTAGCAGGAGACCCGATGTCTCTATCCCTGGGATAAGTGAGCTTCATTGTGCCTGGTGGACTCTTGTGTAAGACCTCTGAGAAGTCTGCACTAGGTCCTTCTTTCATAGACTAAACTCTTTCCCCAGTTCCTAAGTGACACCTGAAGCACTTCCTCCAGTTTACACATTTTCCTAACCTCAACCAAGATCACGGCATTCTGAGAATCTACCATCAATGAGACCAAAGAGCAAAAGGAAAAAGGAAACTTTAAGATGCTCCAGTCTTGACCCAATTTCTCCCTCTTTATACATGAAGGCACCAAGGCACCCAGAGGTTAAGTGAATTGCCAAAGTGAATAGAAGGCAAACTCAGGATTGAATCCCAAATCTCCTGAAAAGCAATATTATACTCCAATATTTTTAAAGAGGTAGAAAAATTACACAACAGATATTGATTTACCATTATTGTATTAGAGAGAACTGCCCCAAATGATTCAAATTTCTCACAAACCAATGCATCAAATCTAAGGTATTTGAAAATTGAAGATTGATTTTTCAGTGCTTCTTATGAAATAGATATTAAGTGAAATAATATGTAACAAGTATGAATGTTCTTCTAAGAGACCAGCAATTCAGTCTTTTAATAGTCAATGGCTGCAGTAAGAGAAACTCTAAAATTCTCCAAGGTCTCACATTCCACTAGGAATATAAACAACAGATGCAGAACTTAAAGGAAAGGATTTCACCATGATATTAAAAGAAAAATATGCAAAATAGCTTCAAGCCAATTTAATAAAATGCTAAAAAAATTTTGAATTCCTAAATAAAAATGTAATGAGTTTGTGACAATAAGACAAATCCTGGCTCCACCATAATTAAATCACTTGAATTGGTGCACACAAGAGTATATTACTCTTCAAATGCAAATTTCTTAAAATATTCTCTATTTGTAATGACAGATTATAAGATCTACACATTTATCAGGATGATGTAAACCAAAAAGTACACCTAAGTTCAAAAATATATTTACATTAGGAAAACTCTATTTATTTTTCCTCTCAATTTCCTACCATCAAGCCACAAACTGTGCAGATTAGTTTCAATCAGTTCAACTCTGTGTTTTTAGCAATAAGAGACTTGAAATGCCTATGCATTTATTAAAATTTGCCCTATAAATCTTAGATTGATAGACAATGTTTCAATTCCCAATTGTCACTACCTGCTTTATATGAGAGAGAGACTATTATCCATGAATTTGTGCTCTCAGATTCAAACACAGCCACCTAATTCCTGAAAATAATCGTAAACAGCTCCATCTGAGCTCCTTGTCTTCCTGAAATGTGGGATAATGGTGGCACTGTTAAGCAGTGACTTGGAATTGGTGTTTTGTCAGAACTGTGGGGAATGGGTCAGCTGAATCACTTAGAAAATGTACAAGAATTTGCCAGGTCAGGGCTCATAATGAAAAGGGCTCTCTACGTGCTAACAGAGGAGCTTGGCATGGAAGCCGCCTCAACTTTAAAATGACCTATAATTCCTCCTTGGTCCACTCACTGAAGAAGGTAAAGGTGGCCCAGGACTCTAGAGAAAGTACATTTTTACCATAGAATATTTAAAACCTGCATTTTCATTTGAGTTCCAAGAGTTTAACTTGCCAGTTATTGCTTCTTCAGTAACTATAGATAAAACAGTAAGAGTTGTCTGGCTCTGTTTTGAGTGCCTTAGATTAAATGAATATATTTAATTCTATTTTATTCTTCAGATGAGAAAACTGTGCTATAGAGAGGCTGATGAATTTGCCCAAGACAAGTTGCAGAATTCAAATTCCAACTAAGACAGTCTGACTCCAGACCACTGATTCTCAGCGTGCAATGCAATATAGGCTAATACTCAAGGAAAGATACAAAAGACAGTTCAGGAAAAATGATGCTTCAGAAGAACTTCCTCATGGTCTCAGGACCCTCATACACATTTTCCCCCAACAATATATGCTTTCTCTTACTCAGTCTTCACATCTGTAAAATAGGAAGTATAACTATTCTCCTTTTGTTTCTAGGTAGTTGTAAGATTCAAGGAATACCATGTATCTCTCTTTGGCAAGTACAAAACATTGATGAGAATAGGAAATTAATGATATTGGGTATCACAGATGCTTGTCAGGTTAGTTTCCTTACTGGGGTGATTGCCACCTCGTTTGCAGTTATTGACAGAATAAATGTATTTTTATCTATTCCCATAAGTAAAGAACACTAAGAGCAGTCTGCTTTCAGTTGGTGGGGACAAAAGGATGCCTTTACTGTCCTGGAAATGTCAGGTCCTCATTTCTGTGTTGTCGCAATTTAGTTCCCAAGAACTACTCATAATCCTGTAGTATCTCACGCTGATTTATTCCCTTAAACATGTTGATGGGTTATAGAGCACCAAGCTGCCTAAGAAATAAAAATGGAACATTGAGTGGAGTTTGGTAGAGAAAGAGGCAAGATATTCTACTTAGGTCAAGTGATTTTTTTTTTTTTTTTAATTTGGTAAATTGAGAATTGACAGTCCTAGAAACTGTCCAGGCCAAGAGAAGATTTCTGAGCTGGTCTTAGTGTCACTGCCAGTAGCTTCCACATGTGCAATTATGACCCGATATGTCCGCTGGAGCAAAGGTCTTGTCAATTTGGGAGCATAACCATATGCCCTTTGACAAGTAAGCAATCTTCTGAAAAATAATTCCCAACTTACTAGTAAGCTCGAAGGAAGACTGAATTTAACTCCATGAGAACATTTGCCCTCCCACCCATGAATTTGCAAACAGTTCAATAGGACTTTGAAATGTCTCAGGGTGTGAAATCAACACCAAGACTGAGGGGGCCTCCCTTGCTCATACCTAAGTTACACAGAAAACAAGACTTGTATTAAGTCACTTGTTCACTAGATGACCATCCATTTTCTAAGCATGTGTTGTTACTTTTTTGCCAATTCGTTGCTTGTTGAGATTACAGTGTAACCTCATGGTGATCCAGTGCTCTCTTTCTCTGAAACTTGAGCTTCTTGTCTTGCAACTGAGTATTCTTTGCAGTTGCATTGTCTCTTTAAGGTCAGAATCACCAGCTGGGTGGATTTTTAAAAGCATACACTTTCTTCTTGGAATTAAACTGAAAAGGAAAACTCTATTTCATATCATTATGAAAATTCCTATGAAGCTCTCTGAAATATGACACCACAGAAGCAGGGATTAATGATAATTACTATTTAATGGCAGCAAATTCAGTTCCATTGCAAAGAACTCCCTCTAGAAATTATATCCCCAGCAAGGGGCCGTGTTTCAACCCTCTACCTTTTGTAGCTTAATAATATGGTGAAAAGTAAAATTGTTCAATGACCAAAGCCACAAGCACAGGCATCTTCCTAATCTGGGTTTTTTTTCCATTTGTCTGTTCATTTGTTTTTTAATTTTGGTGTACTTTACTTATTTAATGCCTAACACCAAGGGAAAATGTGACCAACTTTATAGTGCAAGGATTCCTGGTGATGTTATTATTGACATTACTAGAACCATATAGCATAATTATGAAAATCCATGATGTACAAGCCTAAGTGTGAGTCCTGGTAACTTTCTGCCTATGTAATTCTGAGAAAGATACCTAACTTCTCTGGGTTTCAGGAATGGCTTATATTTTAAAAGAGATAATGTACTTTAAAGGTTTTCCCCAGCACCAGACAGTAACTATGCCTTTAACAAAAGACATCTGCTGTTATTGCCCTTGGTGGTCACTGTACTAGCATAACTGCCTTCTGAGACAGCCTAAAATAGTCCAGCTTAAACTAGGAATAAGAAAAAGGGCTCAGTGTGGTGGGCAGGACTAAACATCCTGATGGTGATTAGCATGCATTCTCCTCCTGTTTATTTCCATAGAGAGATCTAAAAGTTCTTTTGTAGCTAGTGGCAATCCCACATAACAAGAAGATGGAGCTATATTAAGGAGGCTTAGAACCTTCCAGGCAGAAGGGGAAAGTCGGAGCCATGAAAACCTAGCCACCCAGGTCACAATTTAGACTTTGGACTTTACCTTACAAAAGGCAAATAACATAATCTAATTGTATGTACCTCATATTAAAATAATTTTAAAAACAAAACAAAACTAGCTGCCAAAATAGCAAGCAAGCCAGATGGTAGGAGAGGAGTTAGTAAGGAAAAGTCAAGAAAACAATACGTACTGTGAAAATCCAATGTGTGTGTGGCCACAGTCTAGAAAGGAGTTGTCAGCCTCTTCTGTTCTCTTTCTAATTACCTGGCTTGACAAAGAGAACCTTTGCCTCAGTAGATTCTATTAAAAAGGTCCAGCTGCATGATGCCTTTTTGTCTGGAGGCAATGGTCATAGAGCAGACTGCACCCAAGAATCAAGTCTAATTTCAGGTATAAAACTTAGTGAGCTCCAAATGCCTCCAAATATTTTTCTGGAAGAAAAAACAGAGTGGGAGGGATTCTTCACCAGCTAGATGGAGACAGAAATGTATACTTTTTGCTATTTGTAGAAGAAATGGTATATGCTGTCTCAGTAAATCTGTGGTGACCAGTGTGAGTGGCATTTTTCTCCTTCCAAAGGAAATAATGGCAGGTAACATTTACTGAGCACTTATGATATTCCAGGCACAAAGGTTTAAAAGAAACCAGGTAGAATTTGATTCTGAGCGAGCCTAGTCACAACACAGTGAGCTCTCCCAGAGCCTCTGCAGTAATTCTGTTTTCATCTGTTAGATGTCAGTACATGGAATGTTACTCAGTATCTCACAGACAAGAAAGATTCTGCAGCTTGACCCTCACAATGGCCTCTAGTTTTAAAAACAAATTTCGTATTATTCTCTCCTTAACTAAGAGTTCTCTGATACAAAGCCTTGCAGACACCTTTCTATTCCTCTGCAGTCATTACCTTGCCTCTCTTCTTGTGGCCGTGCTGCAGTATCTGTGTCAGCAAGTTCCGAGCAATTGAAAACCCATGAAGAGGTTGTTATTTTGCCCCGTGGACTTGCTTCTCCTTGCAATACTGACAACTGACTTAAGTTGCGGTGATGATTAATGACAACTCGGTAGTGGTTATACATAGCACATTTCATCTCCAGATTACAAAACTCTCTGCAAAAATTCCCTCACATTCTCTCTCAGTAGGATAGAAAGATATTAGAGACAGAGAGGGTAGATTACATGCCCAATAGACAGTAGTGAAAGGAAAAAATGAAAGACATTAGATTCCTCTGGGCTTAAGCCACTGCTTCTATTTAGGGAGTTACAATGCCTCCTCAAGAAAGAAAAGGCTGAAGGCTGTGGGTGCGGAAGCACAGAGCACAGATGAGAAGAATCATGGTACTCCTCTGTGTTTGACCTCTCAAAGTCTGCTTGGGGCTTTAAAACAAATGCATTATTCAAATAGAACTACTAGTATTCTAATTATTGATTAAGGATCTTTTTTTTGAGACAAAGTTTCACTTTGTCCCCTGGATAGAGTGTCCTGGGGTCATAGCTCACAGCAACCTCAAACTCTTGTGCTCAAGTGATTCTCTTGCCTCAGCCTCCCAAGTAGCTGGGACTACGGCTGCCCACCACAAGGCCTATCTATTCTTAGAGACCTACTCAGGCTGGTCTGGAACTCCTGAGCTTAGGCAACCCACCCCGCTCTGCCTTCTACAGTGTTAGGATTGCAGGTGTGAGCCACTGTGCCTGGCCTGATTAAGGATCTTAAAAACTCTGAGAGAGCTCTCACTATGTTCAAGTTTTGTGGTTTATTTATAAAGCAAGCAGTATGGTTGTCCTTGTTTCTAGATCAACAATAATTCAAGATCAGTTCAATAATTAGGGATATAGATTGATCTTTGTGTATTTCAACTGGCACAAAGTTCAAGGCCTGTGCTAGGCTCACAAAACCTTCAATGGTTGAAATTTCTCCTCTCCATCTCTATCAACATGCTCCTTAAGATGGAAAAGACACTGATAAGAGCTATTTAGGACAACTTCTGACTCAGCCTTTTTCTCAGAGAAAGAGGCCAAAGAGTTCAGTGGAAAAAGCCCTGAACTCTTGACAGAACTGGCTTTAAGCCCTGGCTTAGACCTGTTCCTTCTGTGAAAGCTTTTTAAATCTTTCAATGGGCTGTCTTTGGAGATGGGATGAAAGTCCACTTCTGGATTAGCTCATAAGGGCTATTATGGATATTATTAGATGACCAGAATAAGAGTGTGTGAGACTCTTACAAGGAAAATGATAGTTGCCAGAAACAATTGCAAATTGAAAAATAAATTTTAATGAGCACACAGTATGTAAAAAGCATTGGATACCAAGAAGAAAATAAAAGTGTAAGGTACAGTCACTGTCATTCTGTATTTCACAGGATTGAGTTAGATAAGACAAGCAAAGCATATCCCCCAACTACCAGACAACCAACTGATGCTGTGTACCATGTGAACATATGTGAATGAATGGAGTTCTAGAATCTGTAGGAGATGTATGCAGAAAGAAAGGGCCCAGAAGGTATAAAAGGGTTTATAGAATTAAAGATGGAAAAGAAGCAAAGAAAAAAAATAAGACAGGAAGAATTCTCAGGAAGTACTGAGGTATTAGGAAAATAAAGGACTCCCAAGGAGTGCTTATAAACCATTTTGCTGTAACAGCAGACAGGTTTCCCTAAAAATAAAAAATAAAAATTTAAACAGGAAAGAGAGAAATGGAAAGCGTAGACTGCTACATTTTCATTCAGTATCTACTGCATATACATAAAAAAATACTCAGTGAAAAGAAATAATGGAAGAGAAAACCACCATTTGTGATATAAATAAATAAATAATATAGATACTTGTCAATAAATGTACAAAATCTCTTAAACAAAAGAGCATGAAACATTCTTGAAGGGCATACAAGTAGAACTGAACTAATAGATTACCCTTGTTCTTGAGTAGGAAGACTTGGTGAAAAAGGGATACCAGTTCTCATTAGGTTAGATTACAAATACAATGTGATTCTGGTAATAAAATAAAATAAAATACCATTATTTCTGAACCATTTTTTTCTGGTTAATTATAAAGTTTATTGCTCAAAATAATAATAAGCAATAATAGCCAGGAAATCTCTGAAAATGAACAGCACTGGGACAGAACAAGAGGTGGCCAGCCCTACCACCCAGAGAAACAAACCTCTAAAAGTAAAACAACATAATAGGGGTAAAAGGATTCACAATTAAATCCATGCAACAGAGTTCAGTATCTAGAAATAGAATTAATTGCCTGTGGATATTTAATGTTTAATAAGCAGTAGTTCAAATCAGTAGGGAAAAGAAAAATGCTTAATAAGAGAAGTTGGGGTAGCTAGATTTATACCATAAAAAACATAAAACTAAAGGGCGGCACCTGTGGCTCAGTGAGTAGGGTGCTGGCTCCATATACCAAGCAATGTGGGTTCAAACCCAGCTCTGGCCAAACGACAACAAAAAATAGCTGGGCATTGTGATGGGCGCCTGCAGTCCCAGCTACTCGGGAGGCTGAGGCAAGAGAATTGCCTAAGCCCAGGACCTGGAGGTTGCTGTGAGCTGTGATACCACAGCACTATAAAAAGGGTGACAGAAGAAAAAAACATAAAACTGAATCATTTCTTATACCATATACCAGGGAAAATGCCAGCTAAGATATTTAAGTATAAAAATTGAAAACTTGCAAGTACTAGAAGAAAGCATGGGAAAGTCCTCTAAAACTTGGAAAAGACTTAAATTAGAAGCAATAAAGGAAGAGAATAACGAATATCATATATAAACTTTTAACTATTATGGCAACAATAAACCATAAGCAAAGTGAAAAAAATGACAAGCTACAAATAAATATTTGCAACTTATATGAAGAGAAAGGTTGGTATCTCGAAAAAAAGAGATTGTCTAATAGAAGAAATACAAACAAAAATGTTTGTATCCCAAAATATTCTGAAATAAAATTAAAAATTTAATAATTAAAAAAATAAAAACTATTTAGATTCTTGTTAATAACACAGCATTCATGTTACTTTTTAGGTGTTTCAATGTTATGCATCTTTTTAAAAAATATGTCTTATCTTTTAGAGATATATACTAGAGTACATTACAGATGAAATCCAATTAGTCTGAGGTTTACCTTAACATAACCTAAGGAATAGGTATGGGAAAGAAAGGAGATATGAATATAGATGAACAAGGTTGGAGCTGTGTTATTAATTATGAAAGATAGATGCTGAGTACATAGTTCACTAAACTGTTCCATATGTTTTTGTCATATACATATATGTTTATATATATATAATATTTCTCATCATTTAACAAAATTAAGAAAAAGAAGATTTAGACTCAAATCATTAGCGAGTCTTTGAAAGTCTCTTATCAGGAAAGAAGAACATAATTCATGTTCAATAATTCATCAAATTATAAAAAAATGACACACTGATTCTTGTCTTGCATCTTTCTATGGGACACCTAGGAGCTGCAATTCCTTTCAACCTGATTGTTTGAAGCCCAAAGCAAAGATATCTCCAGAACAAGCAGGTGGCAGACACACTTGCCTTGCAGCTTTTTCTTTTTTCTTTTTTTTAAGAGGAAAATAAAAGAAAAAAGTCAATATGCAGGTCAGATGTTTACGATTTTCTAATGTTCCAACAGATTAGCCAGAGAAAGTTCCCCCAAATAAATTGGTGTTGTATAATTCAAAGAAAAGAAAGGTTGTGCAAAGTTTGTGCATCATTTTTTGAACAAGACCTAAAAGTAAACCAATTGAAACCACCTAAAACAAATAGCTCTAAATTTTCTAATACTCTTGGTGATACAAGACACATTAGTATATGCTTTCTGAAAACTTGCTTATGCTATATTGGAAAACTTATTCCAAAAGGATATAAGAATAAATATAAAGCTTTCTGTGTCTTTAAATCTTTTTATTTTAAATTTCATATATGGTGTCCAGATTTTTTTTTTGCACTTAATGAGTATTTTTTTTCCCATTTATTGAGCTCTTAAATTTCTTCATCAGAATGTTGTTGCTTTCCACAGATAGATCCTATACATACTTTATTAAATTTATACCTAAATATTTCTGGTTTTGTACTATTGCAAATGATATTTTATTTGTTAAATCATAAAGAATTAACCAGTACGATGTAAGCATTCCCAATTGTATATAAAATCATCACATTGTACCCCATAAATGCATTAATGTATACATAATCTACCACTTAATTAGTATCTTTATGTATTGGGTTAAATCTAAAATTTAAGATTCCATTTCTGCCAGCCTTGAAAACATCAACTTCATTTTCTTTTTTGTAATTTCAGATTAATATGAAGGTATAAATGATTCGGTTACATTGTTTGCATTTGCTAAGTAAAGTTCAAACTGTAGTTGAGCCCTTCACTCAGGAAGTGTGTTGTATATACCCTTACATTTTGACCCTTGGGTGAGAACTTACCAACTCTTTCTCTCTGCTCCCCTTTTCTCTATACCTCCTCCCCTCACCCCTTCCATACTCTCCCCCACTTGCATTTAATTCAAGTTTTTCTCTCATGTAGGCATTAGTTGTTTACCCGTTGGTTTCATACTAGTATTTTGTACATTGGATATTTGCTTTTCCATTCTTGTGATACTTTGCTCAAAAGAATGTTCTTCAACTCTTTCCAGGTTAATAGAAAAAATGTAAAGTCTTTAATTTTTATGACTGAATAGTATTTCATGGCATACATATGTCTCAGTTTATTAATACATTCATGGGTTGATGGGCTCTTGGGTTGATTCTACCTCTTAGCAATTGTGAATTGAGCTACAATGAACATTGTAGTGCTAATGTCCTTATGGTAAAATGTTTTTTTTTCTTCTGGGTAGATACCTAGTAATGACATTGTGGGATCAAATGGAAGATTTACTTTTAGCTCTATCAGGATTCTCCATATTCATTTCCAAAGAGGCTTTGGGACTTTGTGGTGTGGGCTGTTCTCACTGAGGTTAGGTCATATCTCAGGGTGGTTTTGATTTGCATTTCTCTGTAGATTAGGGATAATGACCATTTTTTTCATGTTTTTGGCCATTTATCTACCTTCTTAAGATAAGGTTCTGTTCATCTCTCTTGCCCACTTATAAATGGGATTGTTTGTTCTCTTTTTGTTGACTAGTTTAAGTATGTAGATTATAGTTATCAGCCCTTTGTCAGACTCATAGCATGTAAATATCTTCTCCCATTTTGAAGTTTGTAAGTTTGTTTTAGTTTCTATGCCTTTAGCTGTACAGAAGCTTTCTAGCTTAAACATGTCCTGTTTATTTATTTTTGGTGTTGCTGCAATTGTCAAGAGGGTGTTCTTCACAAAATCTTTTCCCAGGCCAATATCATTAAGAGTTTTCCCCCATATTCTCTTCTAGAATTTTTATCATTTTGTGTCTTAAATTTAAATCTTTTATCCAGCATAGTCAGATTTTCTAAGTGCTGAGAGGAGCAGGTCCAGTTTCAATCTTCCACAAGTTCTCTCAGCATCATTTATTAAATAGGGATTCTTTTCCCCCAGTGTATGCTTTTGGTTTGTAAAAGATCAGATGGAGACATGTGGCTGGCTTCATCTCTAGATTCTCTATTCTATTCCATAGATCTATATGTCTATTTTTGTACCAGTATCATGTTGTTTTGATCACTGTATACTTGTGGTATAACCTGAAGTCTGGTAAAGTGATGCCTCCAGATTTGTTTTTATTTCTTAGAATTGCATTGGCTCTTCAGGTTTGTTCTTGTTCCATATGAAATGAAGTACTATTTTTTCAAGTTCTTCAAAGTATGATATTGGTGCTTTGATGGGGATTGCATTAAGTCTGTGGATTGCTTGGGACAGTATGCACATTTCAAAGACACAATATCCTTCACATTAGCTTCAAAGAAAATGAAATACCTGGGAAAATACTTAACAAAGGACATGAAGGATCTCACAGAGTGAATTACAAAACCCTGAGAGAAGAAACATCAGAAGACCTTAACAAATGGAAGAACATACCATGCCCATGGCTGGAAAGAATCAGCATTGTTAAAATGACCAACTTCACTTTCTGTTGTTTCCCTGGCACATGTACATTCTTCTGTAGATACACACACTTTAAGGTGGGTGTCAAGGATTTCTACTGCCAGGTATTCAAGCTATTGTATGACCCCTTCCTCTCCAGTGTAGGTAGGACTGTGACTGTTGCCAACCAATATAACAAAGGTGATTGGCTATCACTTCTGTGATTAGTTTATGTTACGCAGAAAAAGTGTTTAGATGTGATTGCCATGATTAAGTTATGAAATACATATGACTCTGCCTGGTTACTCTGCACTAGATAGACTCTCCAGCTAGCCTTGAAGAAACAAAGTTACTATAATGTGAATGGAGAAGGTCATGAGGTGGGGAACCTTAGGCAGCACCCAGGATTTGAGGGCCTTTATCCTATGACCACAAGGAGCTAAATTTCACTTACAGACACTTGAAGAGTATCTGAAGAGGATACCTAAATATCTAGAAAGACACACAGCTCACCTGACCACCTTGATTACAGCCTTGTGAGACCACTGAAGAGAAGCCAAGTCAGCCATACCTAGATTCTAGACTAGAGAATCTGTGCAGGAATGAAAATGGGCAGTTCTATGGTTACGTATTAGGCAACAAAAGAAAATAATATACTAGAGAGTACATTTCCAAGGTAGTCTTTATATTTGGAATGACTTTTCTCCCATATTTACCTGCTATATGTTTTTGTAAAACATAATGTAACAAAAATATAGCATCTTTTAAGATCTAATGTAAGCATCTTCTCTTGTAAGTTTCTAGTCTTTTTTCCTAGCCCCAGATTCATAGTTCCACCATCAGTGGCTATATATCTGCAGGTGCTTTAACAGACAGTCATTGTTGCTAATGTCACCTTAAATTGTAATTATTTATTGTCTACATCCCTCATCAGACATTGAGTTTTTGTTTATGCATTCATTTATTCAACAAATCTTTATTTCCTATTCATGACATACTAGATGCTAAGTATTGGGGACATGAACTTGAAAAGGTTTTTTCTCAAAAGACAGAGACCATATCTTATCCATCTTTATGTTTCCTGATGAGTGCTGCATCTAGAACACAAGCAAATTTAAAAAAAAAAATTGGAAGATCTAAGTTAATTTACCAAAACTTCAATTTCCCCAAAGATAGTTCTCCAAATGATCAATACATCAAAAACTACTAAACTCCTTAAATTGGTTTTCACAGTCCTTTCACTTTGTGAGGCAGAGACAAGTTTAGGGCATGAGCCTGAAACAAAATTGAGTACATTTAAGGAAAACCCCAACTTTTGAATATTGAGGCATGAATACAAACCCCTTCAAAAATTATTATTCAGTCAAGTAGTATTCGGTAGGGAAAAATTATAGCAAATTTAAGCAAAGTGGTCATTTAGTAAATAAATTGCAGTAAATTTGTCTAATTGTGTTTATTATTTTTACTTAGCTGTTTGGTAAAAAACACAAGAGACACAGTGATTTGAAGCTAGAGCTACAGTAAGTTGAAGTGAGCACTCTGGAGAAGATGGGGCACCTGAGATTTGAAATAAGGAGCATAAGGAGACAAAAGCATAAGCATAATGAGACAAAAAAAATCTATAGAAAAGCTAATTACTTATAAAGGAGAGTGAGGTTCCTTTTCTCACCAAAGCAATTCAACTCACATTTAATTCAATTATTACAAGTATTACAAATTAATTACATTATTAATTTATTAGTAGGATATATAATTTTAAGAAAACAGACATTCACAAAGAAATTTAGTCTTTTAAGAAATTTGAGATTCAGAATTAAAGGTCAAAAATGCTGACCTTTAGAAGAATTGCATTCCCTGAGAGTCCATGTCTGAGGATTTAGCATGAGATCCTAGGAGACTTTTTATTCTTCCTCAGCAGTGTGTTTACTTGAAAAACAAAATGAATGCAAAGACATTCTCCTTAGCAACAATAACAAAAATCACAAACAAACACACACCCTTTTTTTTTTTTTGTCTCACCCATCTCCTCCATGTGTCCTCCATGGGAGTATTGCTAGTTTTCTTTATTACTTCTTGTTCCCCTACCATCAGAGTTTTGTCACTTTATAAAATAAATGCAAACACTTCCTTTTTTGTGTTTCTTAATTTTTGGAATTGTTTGTGAAATTTTGGATGTTCCCTTCAATGGTTGGTAGACTTGCTGACTCAGCCATTTTGGTCTGGTGTTTCTTTATAGTTATCTCTATATTACAAACCTGTTCAGGTTTTTAATTTCTTCCTGAGTAGATTAAACTTTTCTAAGAATTTTTTTCATTCCATCTAAGTTTTAACCATATTGGCATAAAATAGTTCATAACGTCTGTATATTATTTGTTTAGTTTCTATAGCATATACAAGTATGTCTACCTTTTACTCCAACTAATTATTTGTACCTTCATTTTCATTCTATTGATCAGCATTGCCATCTATTTATTTATTCATTAATTCATTCATTTATTAGAAACAATGCCTTGTTCTGTTACCCAGGCTGGTTTGCATTGATACAACCATAACTTACTGCAGTCTCCAACCCCTGGGCTCAAGCGAGGATGATACTTCTGCCTCGTTCTCCCAAGTAGCTAGGAACACAGGCACGTGCCACTAGGCCTGAATGTTGCTATTCTTATTTGTTTGCCAATTTTATTTGTGTTCAAAATAATGGCTTTTGACTTTGATGATTTTCTGTCTTGTATTTTCATTTTCTATTTCTATTAGTTTTATCTCAATTATCAATATCGCTATTCTATTCTTTTGGAATTTTTCCTGTTTTTCCAATTTTTGAAGTTGTGTACTTACCTCTATGTTTGCTTCTTTTATGTATGAGCTATTTTGAATTTTATTTTTCATTTCTGGAAAAATTTTTTCTAATTTCTTTATTAATGTCTAATAAATTATAATTCCTTTGAAATTTTTGTGATAGTTTTAGAAGAATTAGCACAAATTTCTCTTTAAGGACTCAGTAGAATTTAACAGGAAAGTCATCTGGTTCTGAACTTTTCTTTCTTGGGAGACTTTTTGTCACTGATTGAATCTTGTTATTTTTATTTATTTGGGTTTTTTATTTTTTCTTGGTTCAATCTAGGTAGGTTGTATGTGTTCAGGAATTTATTTTCTCTAGGTTTTTGAATTTTTTGAAAGATAGCTATTTATATTAGTCCATAATGACCTTTGTATTTCTGTTGTAACATCTCTTTTTTCATTTCTCATTTTATTTACTTGGGTCTTCACTATTTTTTTCTTAGTCTAGTTAATGGTTTGTTGATTCTTTTTATCTTTTAAAAAATAACTGACTACTGATTTTTTATATTTTTAATTATCAATTTTGTTATTTCTTCTCTGGTCTTTATTATTAATTTCTCCTACTAATTTGGACTTTGATTTGTTCTTTTCTAGTTCCTTGATAAGCATTCTTTGTTTATTGATAATGTTTCCTGGTTTGGGGATCAGGGTGATGTTTGCTTCATAGAACGTGTTGGGTAGTCTTCCTATTTGTTAATTTTAAAGTTAACTAACCTTTTAATGACTGTGTGTCTGCTTTTTTGGGGGGAAAGCATTTGAATATTCAGTGGCATAATGGAAATGCACAGTTTTATTTGATCCTCTGGATGGGGATCAGTAATTTGTGAACTTAAGAATATCTTGATTTGAGTTAGGTAGGAGAAGGTAGATCCACAGCAGTAAGTGGTTGAAAAAAAAATCAAACAATGACTTTAAAACAGCTTAGTCAATTCCATTTGTAGTTCTTTAGGTGCCTTGGTGATATCAACTTAGATGAAGCTGAAATGCTCATGTAAGTGTGATGTAATGATTCTCAAAGTCCCTGAACTTTTCATTATATTCTCTAATTAACAGGTCTCTAATTTGTGTTCTTCAAATAATTTGCATGTATCATCCTGCTCATCAATGACGTTGGCAGAGGAAAATGTTCATCTGAAATTTCCTTTTGAAGAAGTGTTTTGAAAAATGGATGCTTGATTTTTTTGTTGCATATTATATATTGACTTAGTTTTACCTGGGAAGAAATATTCAAGTCATTTGGATTTGAGGTGATACCATATCATATATTGACTTAGTTTTACCTGGGAAGAAATATTCAAGTCATTTGGATTTGAGGTGGTACCATACAAAAAATTCTTCATTCCTAATGAAATGTTCTTTCAATATTGCACACTGCCAATTCTGTTATTCATTAAATTTAATTGTCTATTCTCACACCTGTCCCTGCGGTAGCCAACAACACAATTTAGAATGATAAATCAAATCCACGCTGAATATGTTATCCTTTAACTTTAGCAAGTTGTGAAATTGACAAGTGCCATGTTACATTTGCAGGAAGATAGTTAACAATATTTATAACTTGTTGCAAAATGTAACTAAAATTAGAAACTTTAGCATAGAGATTTTGCTGATGCAAGATAGAATGAAAAGAAATGAGAGCATATGTTAATGCTTTTTAAAATATGTGCAATAAACCCTTTTGTTTTCCTGTTATGGAAGGTATACCGTCTGTACACACACACTAAATTAACTATTTTCAGTTCAACTTAAAAACAGTTTTTCTTGAAAGTCGTTGAAGATATATGTTCTCTGTGTTTCTTTCACAAGACTGCTCAAAGCAAGTAACTCTTCATAGCAAAGAAAATTTTCGGTTGTGACCCAAATGAAGAATAAAATCTATGCAAAGTCAGGAGTATGCAGGCGTCCTCACACATTTTAAACAGGGGGCCAATTCACTGTCTCTCAGACCGTTGGAGGGCCAGACTATAGTTTAAAAAAAAACAACAGTGTGCAAAATTCCTATGCACACTGCACATGTCTTATTTTGAAGTAAAAAAACAAAACGGGAACAAATACAATCACACTGCCTCGTGTGGCCTGCGGGCCACAGTTTGAGGACCCCTGAAAAGTGATTGAATAGTAGTAGTATCAATTGATTCATCTAAAGTGATTGACTAACATGTCCTTTTGAAGTATTTAATGAAATTATTCTGTTACATTGAAGGCCAATTCCTGCTGCCAAGCGAGTATGGTTCTCCTTGACAGAGGCAGTTGTTTGTACTTTGAAACATTATCAGGGTCTAAGCATCCTACAACTTCAACAACACATTCTTTCACAATTTCTACATCACTGAATGGCTTCTCTTTTTTTCCTGAGCATATAATATACTTTATAAGTTGCTTCAGTGACATTATTTCCCAGTCTTATTGCTGCTTGAAAGACCTATCTTTTTGATTTTCATGTTTTAATTGCTGCAATACAGTCTTTCGTGACTTCGCCCTCTAATTTAAAATATGTATTTGTAGTCCTTATGAGTGTTATAATAAAGATGAGCCTTTCCTTAAAGTTGATATTGCAGTATTGCAAAGCAAGCAAACTATCTTATCTTTAGCAGAAGCAAGATAAAATTATAAGTTCCAATCTTCATTTAAAAATGTTTTCTTCCCTCAATGTTCTCTTGCTCATCTTTGACAGGATGGGATGTTAAACCGACAAAATTAAAAAAAATACCTTTGAGCTGTGCAACTTTTCACAAAATCCACTTCAAACAGAAACACAATGTACCATTGTCAAAAGCTGAGAACAGATTGGCGTATTTTATTCCAATAAATTCTTGCCAAGCAGCCTGGTTTGGTAGTGGCTCTGTTGCGTGGAGAAGTTAGAAGTAAATTATCAGCATAGCAGTCATAAATTTAGCCCTTATGGCTTATTTGTGTCCTGTTTGTGCTGGTCAATCTTGGGAGGATTATTTCATTGACATTTATTTTATTCTTTGGTATTTTAAATACTTTCATTTAATAAATAAAAATTTACTGGGAAGCTAAGGTGGGTAGATTGCCTGAGCAAGAGCAAGAGTAAGAGCAAGACCCTGTCTCTACAAATAGTCATGCGTTGTGGCAGGCACCTGTAGTCCCAGCTATTTGGGAGGCTGAGGCAAGAGAATCACTTGAGCCCAAGAGTTTAAGTTTGCTGGGAGCTGTGACACGATGGCACTCTACTGAGGGTGACAAAGTGAGACTCCGTATCAAAAATAAAGAATACAATAAAACAAAATAAAGATTAAAAATTTAAAAGATGAACCAAACTATATTATAAAAATTAAAGGACTTCTGTAAAATTTGGATTCAGTGAAATGGCCACACTTAACGACCTACTAGGCCACATGTGGTCTTAAGGCTACAGGTTCCTCAGGCCTGATTTAGAGTAACTGGACTTTTCTTATACTGCTGGTGGATATAAATGGCAAAGGAACTCTTGAAATTACTCTTATAACTGTCTTTATTTAGCAGTATATACAAAATTTGTCATGCTTACCCTTTGATGCATCAGTTCTACTCCTAGACATCCAGGGTGTCCATAAAGTTCATGTGCAATTAAAAATAGTTTAATATTTTAATACTCAAAGGAAATATGTATAGTTGTTCATCAAAGATATTTAAAAGAATGTTCAAAACAGTATATTAAACATAGGCAAATGTAGGAAGCAGATCAAATATCAATAATAAAATTAAATAATCAAAAAATAAGTGTATTTTTATAGTAGATTATTGTAAGCAATAAGAATAAGAATAAAGAATGTATTGCTATATATATTTTGTTGAGTGTTATAAGTTAGGACAGCGATTGCTTTTGAAGGGGGTAGTGACTGAGAGATGGTAGAAAGTGAGGCTTTCTGAGATGCTGCTAATAGTCTTTTTCTTGAATTTAAAGGGGGTTACACTGGATGAATAATTAGTGGGCTGGTATGCATGTTATACTTTAACCAAAAGACTTATTTAGAAAAAAAAATGTATATGTATTTTTTTTTTAAAATATGAGCACCCTTCCTGATTCCTTTGTTTTAATTTTTATATAAAAGACAAAATAAACAGTAAAAGAATTTTATATATTCTGAGTTGCTGGTCATCATGAGTAGGTTGGGGAATTTAGCTAGGTGATATAAACAGCATCTGGTAGTTAAAAGATCAGCACATTAAACAAACAATCATTTAGTCAGACACCACTGATGCCACAGATGCTTGACAAGGTGTTTTCAGAGGTAGAGCTTTGGTTCTTTTATTATTTTTTTTAATTAAATCATAAACACATAGATCATGTATACATTAATGCATTTATGGGTTACAATGTGCTGATTTCATATAGAATTACGAGCAATTACATCACACTGGTTCATATATACCTCATCTCGTTTACTTAATTATTGTATTAAGACATTTATACCCTATGCTCAATAGATCCGGCATGTATCCTTGCACCATAGGTGTGATCCCACCAGTCACCCTCCCTCCATCTGACCTCCCCCCTCTCCTCCTGCCCCTCCCTTCTCCCTCCTTCATCCTGGGCCATAGTTGTGATCTAGTCTTCATATGAAAGTGTGAGTGATCGTATATTGGTTTCATACTAGTACTGAGTACATCGGACTAAGTAGGATATGTTCCAGCTGCATCCATGTAAATGTAAAAGAGGTAAAGTCTCCCATCTTTTTTAAGGATGCATAATATTCCATGATATATATATATATACCACAATTTATTAATCCATTCATGGGTTGATGGGCACTTGGGCTTCTTCCATAACTTGGCAATTATGAATTGAGCT